>PVHT021183671.1:439920-452113 GCA_004024745.2 Catagonus wagneri | reverse complement strand
CGCCGCAGCCACAGCAACGCAGGATCCGAGCCGCGTCTGCAACCTACACCACAGCTCACGGCAACGCCGGATCGTTAACCCACTGAGCAAGGGCAGGGACCGAACCCGCAACCTCATGGTTCCTAGTCGGATTCGTTAACCACTGCGCCACGACGGGAACTCCTGTATTTATTTTTAGTAAGTTCTACTCTGCTATTAATTAACCTCACTGGGTTTTTGGTTAGTATTTGCATAGTAGAGTTAATTATCATTACTCACAATAGACATATTCTATGAAGTACCCACAAACAATGAAATTTGTGAAAACAGACCCACTGCTCCTAGTGGGGAAAAATATTTCACCAACACATCAAAACGTATATTTATTTTATGTATTTTTTTTCTTTTTATGGTCACACCTGCAGCATATGGAAGGTCTGGGGCTATGTGCAGAATTGCAGCTTCAGCTGAGGTCTAAACCACAGCCACAAGAAGCCCAGATCTGAGCCGCATCTGTGACCTACAGCTTTCAGCAGTGCTGAATCCTTAACCTACCGAGTGAGGCTGTGGAGCAGACCCTCAGCCTCATGGGCACTGTTTTGGGTCAGTAACCCGCTGAGCCACAGTGGGAATGCCTATGGGCATTTCTTTTTAAAGACTCTGTCTTGAATTCATTATTGTTGATTCACCAACACTGAATTCACAGCACTGTTACACCTGAATCAATCTCAGTTCACCCACATATTTTCTCTGTAAAGCACAGCTCAGCCTCCTGGCACTAAGTAATCCTGTAAGAATTTTGTCACTATGCTTAGGAACATTTTAAACCACTGTATCACCAACAGAAAGTGCACAATGCAAAAAACAGCATTAAGTAGACCAAGAAAAGGATGCTTGTTTATATCCAGTCTTAGAGCTGGGACAGGAAGACAGTCCCCTGTCCAGCGTCAGCTAGGACCATGCACAGCAGATGATTCACACTTTCCACCGCACCTCGCAGGTCCACAAATACGTGGGAAAACGTTGTGACTATTAATGCTGAGATCACACATACATTTTAGCAAGTAAGTGAATTTGCAAATAGAGACCATTGGAACAATGAGGATGGGTGATATACATTTTTCATCTCCTTATTTGACAAGTTCCTGATCTTTTTGCTGTGTCCCTTTTGGGCAGCATGTAATGGTTTTATTTAAATCTCATTTGAGGGAGTTCTCATTGTGGCTCAGAGGTAATGAACCTGACTCCTACCTGTGAGGATTTGGGTTCGACCCCTGGTCTCGCTGAGTGGGTTAAGGATCCGGCATTGATGTCAGCTGTGGTGTAGGTCACAGAGGCAGCTCAGATCTTGTGTGGCTGTGGCTGTGGTACAGACTGGCTTCCGCAGCTCTAGTTCGACCCTCAGCCTGGGAACATCCATATGCTGCAGGAGAGGCTCTAAAAAGCCAAAAATAAAAATAAATGAAAAAATAAGTAAGTAAATCAATAAATCTGGTTTGATGATCCCTGCTTTTTTAACTGAAGTATTTAGCTGGTTTACATTTAATATCTTTCTTGATAGTTCAGAGTTAAAACCCATCATCTTTTTCGCCAGGAGAACTGCAGCAGCCCTGAACGGTGAAGATGTGGTTTATTAACAGGAGGCTGGTGATTCTTGTTGGAGCGAATGGTTAATGTGTGTGTCTGTAGGTGTATGTGTGAGTGTATGTACAGTTTTAACCCATGTGACCAGGGTTCGTGTGTACAGCCATGTGAGAAGGCTCCTGAAGAGAGCCTTGTGTGAGAGACATGTGTGTGTGTGTGTGTGTGTGTGCACGCACGCGTGCACACATGTGCTGTGTGAGGCTGTTTGCCAGTGTGCCCCTGCTGATGGTTCCCCAGAACACCATTCGGGTTCCAGACCACAAGAGGTGGCTCCAATTCATCCTGAGATGGCCAGGTGACATCCGGAGGTCCTGGCCAATGACACCCAAGCTGGAGGTGAGCAGGACAGAAGGGCAGTGATGGGGACACTTCTAGAATCTTCTGCCTTTGGAGAACGATGGAAAGTCTGGAGATATTCAGCCCAAAGGAGAAAAACCTCCCAGGAAAGAAGGAACTAGGCAAGGATGCGATTCGGGTCTGCAAATATCTGAAATTCGGGCATGTGGAAGAGCCACCTGGGACCGCCCTCGATAGTCAAAGGCACAGGATAAGGGGCCAGGTATCCAGGAGACCAAGTTCAGGTCCACATAAAGAAGGGAGGTCTAAACCCAGAGTCGCCCAAGTGAGAGAAAGATGCTTAGTGAAAGGATGGGTCGTCCATCACTGGATGGACTGGAGGACAGCCTGGATTCCTGCTCAGAAAACACCGAAGACGGGTTCCAAGCAGCGGTCAGGGGCTGCCCTCCAAGACCCAGCAGGTCTTTCTGGACCTTGGAGTCCCAGACAAGACAATCTGTTGTCCTCCTTGCCGGAGTCTTCCCGGCGCGGCCGGAGCAGCTGCATGAGTCACTGCAGGACTGAAAAAAAGCTTCTTTGCTTCTTCGTGGACCGCAGACCGTCTCCAGTGGAAAGAAGAGCCTCATCATCCGGGCAGAGCTGGCAGATTCATCCTAAAAGCAATGATTGCACAATACGGCCTTCGTCTGAAGCTCCACGTTACCCAGAATATGTCCCCCACGGAAACGGAGCCCTTGGTAATCGTGCAAGAAATGAGAATTCTCCCTGGGCAATTTCAGTCCAAAAAAAAAAAAAAAAACTCCTGAAAGATCGGATTTTCTTTTCTGATGATAAATTGGGAAGTTTGGTCCAGAATAACTAAGCTATTTTTTTTTTAAAGTCTGCATTTCATCTGGGAAAGTTGCAAGGGTCTTAACCTTCCAATATAAAGCCAGGACAATGTTGGAACTTGGTGACATGCTCTTTATTTTTTTATCTTTATTTATTAATTTTTTTAGTTAATCTTTTTTTTTCATTTCTTTTTTTTAGGACCACACCCATGGCATATCGAAATTCCCAGGCTAGGGGTCAAATCGGAGCTGCAGCTGTAGGTCTACACTGCAACCATGGCAACACAGGATCCTTAACCCACTGAGTGAGGCCAGAGATTGAGTCCACATCCTCATGGAAATTAGGTTCATTACCGCTAAGCCACGACGGGAACTCCAGCGAGATGCTCTTTAAAGGGCAAGCTGAACCAACTGCCATAATAAATGGCCCTGGGTCATTTTAGAGAAACAGAGGGAGCCCTGCCAGATTTCACGAAGGATTAGGAAATGGTAACAGTGGCTGGCAGTTGGGAAAAAATATCCCGGTTTCTTTGTCCGAGCGGGGTTGAGAGAGGAGATGAGAGTTTAAAAAGGTCTTCTCACCTTCCCAAGGTGGAGACTGACAAGCCCCAGCTCTCGTGTGTCTGCAGCATTTTGTGCTGTTCTCTCGTGCACAGTTGCTGATGTTCCCACATTAGCCCAGGACGCGTGGAGGATGTGGCTGGTGCCCGGCTAAAGAGGGCTTTTGAAGGAAGCGATGGGGACCTTGTCTTCATCCAGTCGTCCATCTTCTGCATCTTGGTGGGGTACATCTGGAGCCTGGCTGACTGACCCCCAAGACAACTAGCCTGAAAAGGACACCCTGGGGTGGGGCCACTTGCGGTTCTTTGATTTGCGGCTCATTATTGTTTTCCCCAAGGCGAGCCTGGTCCAATGGGTGCTGTCTCACCAGACGCTGTCCCGAATCATTGGCTGCCTCTCTTTTCATTATTTTTTTTTTCATTGTTCAAGGTTTTATTCAAGTACACTTGATTTGAAGGTTGTGATGATTTCTGCTGCCCAATAAAGTGATTCAGGGATCCGTGTACACATATCCATTCTCTTTCGGCTTCTATTTCCGTATAGATAATCACAGAATACTGGGCCGAGTTCCCTGTGCTGGACAGCAGGTCCCCGTTGGCCAGTCATTCCATAGACCTCAGGGTGCATGTGTCAGTCTCACACCCCCAGTCCATCCCTGCCCGACGTGTCCCCTTTGGTTACCATAACTTTGTCTTCAAAGTCTGTGAGTGTATTCCTGTTCTGCAAACAAGTTCATCTGTATCCCTTTTTTAGGTTCCCCATAGAAGAGATATCATATGACATTTGTCTTTCTCTGTCTAATTCACTCAGTATGAGAATCTCTAGGTCCGTGCATGTTGTCATAAATGGAATTATTTCGTGCTTATTTATGGAGCCCTCTTTCCAAAGGTTAACAACAGTCTGGGGCACCTTTGCTTTTCCAAAAGCAGAGATGGAGCAGAGGTGTGTGTGGTTTGTTGTCTGCAGCTCTCACCTTGGATTCCATTTAAACTCGTAGCCCCTCTGGGTGAGTGATGCTCTGTCTGTTTTCCCGGGCTGCCATAACCAAATCGCGTGGGGCCTCACGGTTCCAGAGCTCAGGGGGCAGGTCTTCTCCCTCCTGGAGGCTCACAGGGAGAGTGTGTTCTGGGTTCTCCCTGAGCTCTAGGGGCTGGCCAAGTCCTTGGTGTTGTGTAACTTGTGGCCACCTCACAGGGCATCTCCTTGTGTGCACATCCTTGTCCCAATTTCCCTTCTTATGAGGACACCAGCCATATTGGATGAGGGTCTACCCTACCCCAGTAAGACCTCGTCTTTAACTCTACCTGCAAAGACTCTAGTTCCATCTTAACTAACTACACCTGCAAAGACTCTAGTTCCAATTTAACTCACTACACCTGCAAAGACTCTAGTTCCAATTTAACTCACTACACCTGCAAAGACTCTTGGTCCATCCTAACTATACCTGCAAAAACTCTAGCTCCATCTTAGCTATCTACACCTGCAAAGACTCTTGATCCATCTTAACTAAGTACACCTGCAAAAAATTCTTGTTCCATTTTAACTAACTATACCTGCAAAGACTCTATCTCCATCTTATCTAATTACACCTGCAAAGACTCTAGTTCCATCTTAACTAAGTACACCTGCAAAGACTCTAGCTCCATCTTAACTAACTACACCTGCAAAGACTCTAGCTCCAATTTAACTAAGTACACCTGCAAAGACTCTAGCTCCATCTTAACTAACTACACCTGCAAAGACTCTTGATCCATCTTAACTAAGTACACCTGCAAAGACTCTAGCTCCATCTTAACTAACTACACCTGTAAAGACTCTAGCTCCATCTTAACTAAGTACACCTGCAAAGACTCTAGCTCCATCTTAACTAACTACACCTGCGAAGACTCTAGCTACCTCTTAACTAACTACACCTGCAAAGACTCTAGCTACCTCTTAACTAACTACACCTGCAAAGACTCTAGTTCCATCTTAACTACACCTGTAAAGACTCAAGTTTCACCTTAACTACATCTGCAAGGACTCTTGTTCCATTTAATTACACCTACCAAAACTCTATCTCCAATTTAACTCACTACACCTGAAAAAACTTTAACTCCATCTTAACTACACCTGCAAAGACTAGTTTCATCTTAACTAACTACACCTGCAAAGACTCTAGCTCCATCTTAACTAACTACATCTGCCCACTCTAGTTCCATCTTAACTAACTACACCTGCAAAGACTCTAGCTACATCTTAACTACACCTGCAAAGACTCCAGCTCTGTCTTAACTAATTACATCTGCCCACTCTAGTTCCATCTTAACTAACTACACCTGCAAAGACTCTAGCTCCATCTTAACTACATCTGCAAAGACTCTAGTTCCATCTTAACTAACTACACCTGCAAAGACTCTAGCTCCATCTTAACTACATCTGCAAAGACTCTAGTTCCATCTTAACTAACTACACCTGCAAAGACTCTAGCTCCATCTTAACTACATCTGCAAAGACTCTAGTTCCATCTTAACTAACTACACCTGCAAAGACTCTAACTCCATCTTAACTACATCTGCAAAGACTCTTGTTCCATCTAAATTACACTTGCCAAGATTCTAGTTCCAATTTAACTCACTACACCCGCAAAGACTCTAACCTCATCTTAGCTAATTACACCTGCAAAGATTAGTTTTGTCTTAACTACACCTACAAAACTCTAGTTCCATCTTCACTAACTACGCCTACCATGACCTATTTCCAAGCGATCCCACTTTGAGGTCCTGGGGGTAGAATTTCAGCACAGGGATTTGGGGAGGACACAGGTGGACCCACAAAACAAGAGGATACCTGTCAACGCAGCATTATGGTCCAACCGATAATTGATGCACTGGGACACATGGGCTCGTGCAGTGTCCAAAGCCGATCTTAACACTCAATGAAGTGTCTGCAAGGCAGACTCTAAATGGACGGCATGAGCAGGGCAGACCTCAAAGAACTAGAAAGACAGAGAGAACTGTGGGGAAGATGCTTGACCTTGTAGAAAACGTGCCGATCTTTGCAGGTAAGTGTACCCTTGGCCTCGTGGACCAGGAGAGTGGCCCTGTCTGCTTGGGGAGGATGTGGACAGTGGTACCTGCCACTCAGTGGGATGGGGAACTGATGGGAGAGCTAAGCGATGACATTTGGCTGAGGCTTTGTGGATGGGGGCCATGACGGCATGTCCAGGGCTAAGGTGGAAGTGGGGGCTCCACCAGGGGGCTGCATGGGAAGCTGGAGGGGTGTGGGCAGTTGGAGAGTCAAGGCCTGTGAAGGGTGGGGGTGGGGAGAGCCTTGGTCTGTGGGGCACAGCAAGGGTGCCGGGAGCCTGGATGGGCTGGGGGCTGTCTTCTCTATTCCCTCCTTCCCTGTGTGGCCTTGGGACCCTCAGATGGCTGCAGAGAGGGGATGATTCAGAGATGCTGTTTCTTTAAAAAAAAAATTCCAGCTTTATTGAGGACATCATGGTGACGTGCAGGTTGTTTATATGATAGGACACCCCCGCCATCTAGTTAGTGAACAGATCCATCACCTCATGTAACTATATTTTCTTTCTCTCCCTTCCTTCCTTCCTTCCTTCTCCTTCATTACTTCCCCCCTCCCTCCCTTCCTTCTTTCTTTCTTTTTTTGTGAAATTATTTAAGTGCTACTTTCTTAGCAAATCCCAAGGATATAAAACAGGGCTACAACTGTAGTCAGTACATTTTACATGAAGACTTCAGACAGCCTTCATCTTACTGCTTTCTGTTAGTACGCACTTGCCAACTTCCTATTTCTCCCATGCCAGACCTGCTTCTTTTTCTCTGCTTCTTTCTATCTTTCTCTCTCTCTCTCTCTCTCTCTCCCCTTCCTTCCTTCTCTCTCTCTCTCTCTTTCTTTTTTGCTTTTTTAGGGCCACACCAGCGGCGTATGGAACTTCACAGACTAGCGGTCCAATTGTAGCTGCAGGTGCAGGTCTAGACCACAGCCACAACGATGCCACGTCTGTGACCTACACTGCAGCTCACGGCGACGCTGGATCCTTGAACAACTGAGCGAGGCTGGGGATCGAACTCGAATCCTCGTGATAACAGTCGAGTTTGTAAGCTGTGGAGCCACAATGGGAACTCCCTATTTTATTTAAATTTTAGTTTATTCTTTTTTGCTTTGCCCTCTAGATTTGCTCCGTATTTATTTATTTAATTTCATTGGAGTATGCTTTATTTAGACTGTAACTCTATTAACACGGGTTTATTTGTGCCAATTTTATATACACACGCGTTCATATAAATATACGGACATATACATCTTTTGTGTATATGTGTTTATATGTATACATGTATGTTTATTTGGGGAGAGACACATACGTCTTTACAAGGATACAAGTGTGTGCTTATGTATCTATGTTTATCTGTTAAATATATTACATATGCATACTGTGTATCTATGTCGATTTAGATTTTAGACTTAATTGTACAACTCATCTATTTATATAGATACATGTCTATATACATTTGCACGTATATGGCTATATATGATCTTTGCATACATATATGCAAGTTTGTATACATAAATTTATCTTTCTATAGATTCAATTATTTTTAAGTAGTGACTATTTTATATACAAATGTGTGGATTTATTTGTACCTATTTTGTTTGGACATTTAGATCTATTAATGTAGATTTATTTCTATGGATTATTTGTATATATGTCAAATATTTTATATATGGAAAATATACACACACATATATCTTTTTCACATATATGTATACAGATACACACATCTCTTTAACTTTATATGTACATATGTATCTTTTTATACACACACATGTATCTGGAAAGAGGCTTAACTAAATTTTTTTTTTATTAAAAAGAGGCTTAATTTAAAGCTAAGAGAGAGGTGACCCCTAAGAGCCATTTGGGAACAAACTGGAGGCATATTTTCCACTTTTCTTCTCTCTTGGACTCCATGAGTTTAAATAACAGCACGCCTTTAAATAGATATTTTTGAAAAGTCGTGGTTAGTCCAGCTTGTGTTGCAGGTTGTGTTTTGAGGGTAAGTGACATATTTTCCCTCGAACGCCTTGTCCCCAGTGCCTCCTTCTTGGTCGACATTTAATAACTCTTACTGGACAGAGAGCGAGCTCCTCGCAGAAAGGTTATTCCGGTGTGTTTACGCAGCTTGTTAATTTTATGCAAGGAGAGAGCCCATTTATAAGGACTGGCCCCGGTCGGAAGAAGCATGGATTTGTCCGTGTGCACTCTCTCCCCGGCGTGTCTGCATTTTTAAAATACAAGTCTAACCAAGATCTCCAAAAGGCATCTGAAAAATGCCTTCGTGTGTCTCAACCCTTCATTTCCCCCACAGCCCGAACGGCTCAAAAATAGATGAATGGATTTCTGAAACTTTCCCAGCAAATCCCTCTTGGGCTAAAACTAACATTCAGTGCAGAGCATAATGGGAAAGCATAAAATACTGAAAGGAGGGGTTTAGAGTCGCATTATAATTTCAGTCTAAAGAATAACCTGGTTTTACTGACACGAAACTCGTATTTCAGGGAGCGTTCAGAAATCTGATCCGGTGATGGAGAAACCCGAGCCGGTTTTAGTGATTTCCATCACAAATCCGAGGAACACCATCATCGATTTATAAGGCTCTGGACCCCTATTTTTTGGAAACAAAATGGTATTTAGGGTGTTTTTTAGAGAAAAAAAAAGGACAACACACGCACTTTTTATTAGAGAAAGCGTTAGCGGCCTCTAAATGATCTCCAAAGTCATAGTTTTGTACAAGGAGGCCTTCATTGCCTCGTTTTATCAAGAAAAATTAATATTGCCGCCTCGTTCAACCTCGCCAGCTCCAAAAGAGCAAAAAAGAGAGAGAGACAGAGGAAGAGAGAGAGATTTGGAAGCGCTTGGTAATCAGAAACCAAGAGCGAGGATTTGAACGCAGAGGAAAATGCAGCACAGGAAATCTATCCATCTGCTGCGTCTATTTTAGAAGCTAAAAAATGAAGGGCTCCGGACACAAAGAAAGATCAGAGTCAAGATGGCGGTGCTTTGTTTCCTCCTCCTGGCGTGTCCTCCTCGTGTGGAATCAGAGACAGATCGAAAGAAAAAAGGGGGGAACTTAAAAAAAATGGAAGAAGAAGAAGAAACGTACTCAGAGTCCGTCTGGAAGGTGAAAGTCAGCCGAAGGGAGGAACAAACTGGGGAGCTGGGATCTTTGCCTGGGGTTTCCGTCCGCTTGATGACATTGCCAGAGTCCCCTTCGTGCTTAACAAATTACGCCAGGTTACCGGTCTTCGGTTTCAATTAGATCATGCAAATGAAAAAACCAGACGCGCCAAGATGCTTCTAAGGTTTAGCATTTCCAGCTCGCACAAACAGTTTCCCCGACCTTCCCCCCGCCTCGTGGGCTGGCGTTTGCATTTGTCTCTGGGCGCCTCCCTTTGCTGCTAATCTTTTTCCCATCTCTTGATGCAGAAGTCCTCCTTATTCTTGGCCGCTAGAGTTCTTACTGCTTTCCAAGTAATTCTGTATTTTAGACAGGTGAGGTTAGAAACGGCAAGTTTATCCCTGGGCCACAGGATGCACCATCTATATGCGTTTCCTCTTTATTTCTTCTAGCCGAGTCTACTATTTCTCTGAAACATTTTTATTATGATTAAATAGGACTCTTTAAATATTTAAACCACCCCCAAGAGTGTGTACATTAGTTTTGAAAACTGTGGCTGTGTTTTCCATCAATTTTCCCTCCGTGTCTTTCTTTTTTTCTTTCTTTCCACTCAGGGCCTCTGCCATCGACCCTGCATTGGTTTAAGGAAGCACTGCACACACACCCCTCCCCGTGGGTGGAACTGGCACCTGGAGCTTTAGCCAGGTGCCACTGTTTTGGATACACCACCTGGTAACTGCTGTAACCAGCAAGGTCCCTGGCATTATTCTCCCCAGGGAATAAAAACCCTGAAGGTAGGCTGCATGGGGCGGGGTGAGGGGGGTAGCAGAGGCTCAAAGATATCAAGCAAATCTCTTTGTAATTTTTTTTTTCCTACTGTTCCCTGATGGCTTGTCACAAGATGGCTACTGTAGCTCCTGCCATCACACTGACATCCTGGGTGGGATGAGTAAGAAAAAGATATGACAATGTGGCAAAAACAGGGGAAAACAGGAAGGAAAGGCTCTTATCTGGCAGGAAGGGGGTTTCAGAGCCCGGCCAGTTAGCCAAGCCCCACCACCCTTTCACTTACCCCTATTAAAACTAGCAGCCAACTTCCATCAGAAGCTGTCCTGCTTTGCTCTCAGCACCTCTTTTTATTTTTGTAGGGCCACACCCATGGCATATGGAAGTTCCCAGGCTAGGGGTAGAATCTGAACTGCAGGTGCCGGCCTGCACCACAGCCACAGCAACTTGGGATCCGAACCACACCTGCAACCTACACCACAGCTCTCAGCCATGCTGAGGCCAGGGATCGAACCCGCAATTTCAAGGATACTAGTTGGGTTCATAACCTGCTGAACCGCAACGGGAACTTTCCAGCTGGCTGTGATTTTTCCATGAAGGAGTCACACAAGGAGGTTGAGTGACCCAGGCTTAAGAGTCTCAGAGTTAGTCTGCTGGAAGAAGCTGGGTGGCTCCTTGGACCCAGGAGTGGCTGAGCCCAGGGCCGTGGGAGTCAGTCACTGATCTTTTTTTTTTTTTCATTCTCCTTGTCAGACACCTAGTATGCCTTAAAAATAGCGTTTGCATCCAAAATGCTACCATCAATCTTGCTGAAAGGCTCCAAATTTCCCCCTGAGTGTTGCAAAAGAGCTGGATTAAAAGTCTGGCCATCAATTCTGCCCAGAGCCCCATAGCTCACCCCTCTGTGCTTCCGGGCGGGCGCGGCAGACCTCATCAGCCGTGCACAGGGGTTTCCTTCACACCAGAGATGTATGTCCCCCGGGGATGTGTCCAGGGGCCTCGCTGGCCCACGGGACGCGACTCTCATTTCGCATACTGTTGCTCCAAGTCTCCCTTTCATTGGATTACAGAAAATAACCCGTGTTCTTAATACAGTATTTACTTGTAATATTTTCAGTGGGCTCTGAGTTAGGTTCCTCGAGATGAAAGATGATGTTAAAAATGGCTAAAGGTAATGATTCTTTATAGCTTCATTTAGACGATATTGAAAATTATGAGGTGGGGGGCGGGGGCGAGGGCGGGGGTGGAGAAGAAAACAGCCACCCGGAGTCTCTGCCACGTTATTAAGCATCTCCCCGTGTTTGCAATTTAAATCCTACCATCCGTCAGAGACGTGGTGTGTTCATATTTCAGCAATGAGCCTTCCTCTCACGGTAATGTCTTTATTTCCACACAGCGGCTTTAATATAGCGCAGGGCGCTGGAAGCAACGTTTCCTCGATAATATTGCCATTAGAACCACTCGCAGATACTTGAGAAGGGTCCTGGCTTTCCCTCCTAGGCGGGAAAGTCACTTCTCTGCAGCCCTCTTTGGAAGAGCCAGGGAGAAAGACTTAGAAGTCTCTCGGCTTTCGGTGCAGCTCAGCCCATCTGTCTGGCGTCAGCTTCTGGGGCCGGACTTCTCTCCTCCAGCTAGCGGGCCCAGGGCAGAAGCAGATGAATTAAAAAGCCCCTGATGGGGGCACAGCTGTGCATTAGGGGTCTTCTGTCTGAGCTGCCGGGCAGGACAGTGGGCAACACCCAGGACTGGTGATGCCAGCGGGAACAGGGAGGGGGCTCTGTATGCTGTCTGCAGAGGGAGCTCTGAAAACCACTGCAGGGGTGGCGGGTGCCGGGGTTGAGATGCCTCAGGTCTGGGAGTGGCCCACGGTTTGCTGACCACCCATCAGAGGACCTGGGTGGGCAGGCAGAGCTTTGAGTC
>PVHT021183671.1:425262-439820 GCA_004024745.2 Catagonus wagneri | reverse complement strand
CCCCCTCCCCTTCTCGTTCTTCTTCTTCCTCCTCCTCCTCCCCCCTCCCCTCCTTCTTATTCTCTCTCTCTTTCTCCCTTAAATCAGAGCTCTCCCACCTTTCAAAAGTGACTTTCTGACCTACCTGGAGGTCCCCTTCGCTTGTCTGGGTTCCAGGAGAAGTGATGGCATTTTCAGAATGTGGGTGGTCTTTCTTGTTCACCAGCAGCCCCCCAGGAGACTCAGAGAAGGAAAAGCTTTCCCACGCACCATGCCCGCTGACGGGCAGAGGGAGGGAAGAGGGGGCTCCCGGGATGGACTCTGAAGACATGGGAATCTCCAACTTGGCACTGACAGCCTCGCCTCACCCCGCCAGCCTGGCCAGGTTCTCTTAAAGGTGCGATCTCAATCCCCAACTCCCCAGCCCACCAGGAACGCCCGGCTTCGGTCCAGCCTCAGCTCGGCGACGACATGGAACATTGTCCGGGTCCTTGCAGACCTCGACTGGATCTGGCCTTTCTGTCTGCACCCAGGTCCACGCTCTGCCTTTCCACGGGTGCCCAGGAGAGTGAGGGGTGAGGGTTTCCAGGGAGCACTGGGGGCACGGGGTGGGTTCTGCGAGAGGGTCCCTCTGCAGGCAGGTGGGTCCAGGATTAGTGTCTGTATTTCTGCCACAGGCATCACCAAGCTTGCAAGGAGTCAGTCGTCTGGGGCATCCATTATTTTATGCTCTCAATGTGACGTCCCTCCAGGTCTGCATTTCTTCTTTCATATGTGGGATGAGGTCATCCATGTCCCTTCTAAATGTCCCTGTGTGTGACGGGGTGTGGGCGTGTTTATATGCATGTAGGCACATACGTGCACACACACATTGGGTCTCCTGATTAATAACAAAGGCTGTCTTTGATTTCGAGTAGAAACAACTGGTTTATTTTTATAGCTGCTGTACAATATTATATGGAGTACAATAGAGATTCACTATTTTTAAGATTATGCTTCATTTACAGTTATTGTAAAATATTGGCTCTGTTCCCTGTGCTGTACAGTTTGTAACTTCTTTATTTTATACATTGCAGTTTGCACCTCTTATTCCCCTCCTCATATCTTGCCCCTCCCCTGTCCTCCCCCCACTGGTCACCACTAGCTTGTTCTCTGTATCTGGGAGTCTGCTCCTTTCTTGTTGTATTCATTAGTCTGTTGCATTTTTTTAGATTCCACATATAAGTGATATCATACAGTATTTGTCTTTCTCTGTCTGATTTACTTCACTTAGTATAATCTCTAGGTCCATCCATGTTGCTGTGAATGGCATTATTTCCTTCTTTTTCATGGCTGAGTAGTATTCCGTTGTGTATATGCACCACATCTTCTTTATCCATCCCTCCATCAATGTACACTTAGGTTCTTCCATGTCTTGCTTGTTGTGAATAGAGCTGCTGTAAACATTGGGGTGAATATGTCTTTTCTAATTCATGTTTTGGTTCCTTCAAAACAATTCTTAAGAGCAAAAAACTATATACGGTGCTTCTTTAAAAATATTCTAGGAACCTAAACATATTACAGCAACAAACAAGAGTGGTCTTCCTTCCCCAAAACTTTTATTTCAAACCATGACATACGGGCAGGAAACAGAAGCAGCAGTGTGGAACCTAATGTTATGTGAAATAACTACACGCATGTGAAATGTCATAGAGATTTCAATGAGACACATTTAGTGAAAATTAGCTGCTTAAATATTGGCTTTTTAAATTTAATGTCCTAGGTATTTGTTTGTTGTGTTCAAAACATCTTGATTTCCAGGGCAGGGACGTTTCACCAAAAAGCAAGTCCTTAAGAACACCGTCCTTGTGGAATGATGGATTTCCCTTTTCTCTGAGAGCAGTAAGGGTCACCTGGACCATGAGCGATACAATAATTCTCTAATTTTAAAACTCCAAGCTGCTAGAAAATCTTCCCCCTCCCCAGCACCCCCTGCTCAGGAAGTTGGATATTTCTGAAGTGTTTGCACGGGGGTCACTGCCTCACTTGGGTACTGGTCTCTACAGATCCCAGCTCATGGTTATGCGCCAATGAAATGATGAGCAAAATGGCCCCTTTTCCTAGTTTCGCCTGTATGAACTTCCGAAGGTGGAAAGGGAGATCTTTGTGGGAAAACTTCTATCCCAACGTCCCAGCCAGAATTCAAGCCTGGCTTAATTTTTCTTTCAAAGAGGTGGGAAGGGAGTTCCCATCATGGCTCAGTGGTAAAGAACCCGACTAGTATCCATGAGTTTGCGGGTTCGATCCCTGGCCTTGCTCAGTGGGTTAAGGATCTGGCATTGCCCTGAGCTGTGGTGTAGTTCGCAGACACAGCTTGGATCCCACATTGCTGTGGCTGTGGTGTAGACCAACAGCTGCAGCTCCAATTTGACCCCTAACCTGGGAAACTCCATATGCTGTGGGTGTGGCCTAAAAACATTAAAAAAAATGGAGAGAAAAAGAAAAAAGGAAAAGGGGGGAAGAAAGGCAAGTGTTTAGTTTTTCTTTGTTTTCATAGTTTTAGAGTTTCCACAGCATTTCTACAAAGAACGCCAACTCTTTTCATATTGGTGGTTAAAATATGATTATATCCATCTTTATCTCTGCATATCGTCCTTCTCTATGTTGTTTATACCCACAGCAGTATCTATATCAATATCATCTATCTGTAGCTGATCTACAGCTGATCTACATATGTTCATCTACATGTTTCTGTATCTCATCTATATTACTTACGTCTATAGCAATATCATCGATATCTGTATCCATAGCTGTATCTCATTTCCACCTCCATATATCTCTACATCTTATCTGCATCTAAAATACCATCTATGTCTATACTTATAGATCGATGTGTCTCATCTATATCTATAGCTGCGTATGTATCTATTCTGTATCATTTATGGCCGTATGTATATCAGGTGGAGCTATGTCTGTACCATTTTCACCTGTATCTATATGTGTCAGCTGTATCTGTATGTATATCATTTCCATATCATTTATAACTATAACTATATCATTTATGTCTCTGTATATGTCATCTGTATATGTGTATATATATCAGTTGCATATCATTTATACTTATATCATTTATCTCCTATATATGTGTCAGCTGTATCTGTATGTATATTATTTCCATATCAATGACGTCTATGTGTCATTGTATATCTCATTTCTATATTGTTTATATCTGTAGCCATAGCATCTATACCTGTATCTGTATCTCTGTCATTTATATCTCTATCTATATATACCTATGTCTCGTTTTCAGTGACTCTATCATCTATATCTATATCATGTACGTCTATATCTATTAATTTATATCCATATATCTCATCTGTGTCTATATTTGTGTATATATTTATTCCATATCATTTATAGCTATAGCTATATCATTTATAGCTGTATGTCTGTGTTATTTTTCTCTATAAATGTATGTATATACTCCATATCACTTGTAGCTATAATTATATCATTTATACTTCTATCTATATAGATATTTCATCTGTAACTATATCTCAACCACCTATATGTCTTATCATCTAACCTACATGTAAGATACACAAAATATCAACAAGTTCTATAATTTCAGAATTTAAAAAATATACAGTAGCACATGATTTTTAGGGACAAAAAATTGATCAGAAGTTTATATAGTAAAAAGAAAGGCAACTTCCCAAAAAAGCACAGGTTGGCAGAGAAGGATCAATTCTATGTCTTCCGTGTCTCATCTTGAGTACATCTCTAGTCTTGGCAATGCTTTCTCCCCTGCCCCACTCTCCTTGCAAATCCCTTTCCCGACCACCTACATGTCTTGACTCTCAGAATCCTCAGCCTGATGTCCTTGGGCTTCATCCCTGTCCCCCTCCCACACAGCGTGCCCTGGGCAGCTGCTCCCTCCCAGCCCCCACCTCAGAAGGCAGTACCTGCCACCTCAGGACACCTCCCTCAAGAGGGAGGGGTCTTCCGATCCCCGCGTGTTCAGATTCCCGTCCTGAATGGAAATGCAGCATCTCGGTGATTTCTGCAGGCATGGCCCTAGGCTGCCATGGGTTCAGGCAGCCCAGGCCGGGGCTTCTACCTGCAGCTGGAGGAGAGGATGCTGGCGACCAGGCAGCCCAGCTCGCCCATCTTGTTCTGGACTAAATTGCCCCCACCACTATAGTATCTTCGCTCTGCAAGTCTGTCTCTGGCCACCAGCAGGGGGAAAGAGTACAGAGAAGCTGGAAGCTTTGATAAGTTGCTTTGGACTCTAAGAAATGAGGCGTCTCTGCAAGCAGGAGAGCCTAAATTCTGTGCCAAAAAGCCTCCTTGAAGGCTTTGCAGCGTGGATTGGAATATATATATATATGCATTTCCTTGCCAAAAAAAAAAAAAAATCAGAGACCACAAAGAAAAAACCCAAAACGGCTCTTATTTATGAGTGGAGACACTGAAAAAACAGAAGTAGCACCTTCCTGCCTGGGCCAAGGCCATGAAAATGCAATCATCTCCAGAAATTCATACACACATCCCTGGGGACGTTGTTACAGCCTCATAAAAAGTCAAATTGCTGTTATTTGAGCTGGCAAATAATTTCTACATGTCATTTGTTTCAGAGGCGGGGTCTTCACCGTAGAACCTGACCACCCTGCCTGATGTGGGCGGCTCGCTTTCAGGACGGAGTCTGAGAGGCCAGACCCATGCAGAGGGTCTGAGAGGAGGTCTTCCTGGATGAGGATGGCTCTCCATCCAAGGACAGTGTCCTCCTAAGAGACACAAGAGGAGACCCAGACACAGAGGAGAAGCCATGGGAAGGGTCTGAGAAGAGGTCCTCCTGGATGAGGGGGCCCTCCATCCAAGGACAGTGTCCTCCTAAGAGACACAAGAGGAGACCCAGGCACAGAGGAGAAGCCATGGGAAGGATCTGAGAGGAGGTCCTCCTGGATGAGGGGGGCCCTCCATCCAAGGACAGTGTCCTCCTAAGAGACGCAAGAGGAGACCCAGACACAGAGGAGAAGCCACGGGAAGGGTCTGAGAAGAGGTCTTCCTGGATGAGGGGGCCCTCCATCCAAGGACAGTGTCCTCCTAAGGGACACAAGAGGAGACCCAGACACAGAGGAGAAGCCACGGGAAGGGTCTGGAGGAGGTCCTCCTGGATGAAGGTGGCCCTCCATCCAAGGACAGTGTCCTCCTAAGATACGGAAGAGGAGACCCAGACACAGAGGAGAAGCCACCGGAATGGTCTGAGAGGGCGTCCTCCTGGATGAAGGTGGCCCTCCATCCAAGGACACTGTCTTACTAGGAGACAGAAGAGGAGGTCCAGACACAGGAGAAGCCCAAGAAGTGGAATATGGTGGATAAAGGCAGAAGAACTTGGATCTCCAACTGGAGCCATGGGGAAGTTTCGGGGTCCACCCCCAACAGCAGGGAGCCACGGAAGAGACTCCACTTTGAAGACTTCATGAAAGCTGTGTCACTTCTCTGAGTCCGGTTGACAGGCATCAGTTCCAAGATTGTGATGAGTGAAACAGAACTCTTTGTCTCTGGGTGGCGCTTTTGAGGTTTCAAAGCATGTTCTTCTCGATGGTCGTGTTATTTCCAAGGGAGAAACAGCATAAGATTGTCTGAGGCGGATGGGGGGGTGGTGTTTCTGGTTCCCGTTTTCCAGCCAAAGAAACACGGATGTGTATTCATGGGTGGTTCTTCAGGGAGCTGGCCCCTCCAGGGAGTTCCATGGTGTCCTGCCGCCAGGTGGGAGAGGACAGGGCACCTTCCGGTGGGCGTCACCTGGGACACCCCCTCTGGTGTCCCCGTGGATGGAGTGAGGGGCAGCTGGGTCTGTACAGGATCCTGGGGACGTTGGCGGCAACCCCTTCGGCAGGTCGACTTCTTTCTGAAGACATGGAGGTCTCCCTTTCATCTGCAGTCATGACCTGTTTTGAGATATCATTGCTTTTTTTTTAATCCCCCCCTTTTTTTTGAGGGCTCCACCTGCAGCATATGGGGGTTCCCAGGCTAGGGGTTGAATCAGAGCTGTAGCTGCCGGGCTACGCCACAGCCACAGCAACGCCAGATCTGAGCTGCATCCGACACATAGGCCACAGCTCATGGCAGTGCCGGATCCTTAACCCACTGAGCGAGGTCAGGGATCCAACCTGCATCCTCATGGACATTATGTTGGGTCCTTAACCCCCGAGCCACAAGAACTCCAGTGTCTGCCACTCGGGTGCTGACGCTGAGTGGTAAGGGGTCTGGAATGGACTATTATTTTGGTAATGAAAGTAAATAGTAAATCTGAAAAGCCAGTCTCCACCCCCAGTGCTTGCCTCTCATTTTCTAAACAGAGCAACGAGAAGGCAGGCAGGCAGGCAGGCAGGAATTAAAGAGAGAGAGAGAGACAGAGAGAGAGAGAGACAGAGACAGAGAAAGAAAGAAAGAAAGAAAGAAAGAAAGAAAGAAAGAAAGAAAGAAAGAAAGAAAGAAAGAAAGAAAGAAAGAAAGAGGAAGGAAGGAAAGAGAAAGAGAGAGAGAGAGAAATAAAGAAAGAAAGAAAGACAGGAAGAAGGAAAGAAAGGAAGAAAGGAAGAAAGGGAAAGGAAGGAAGGAAAGAAAGGAAGAAAGGAAGGAAGGAAAGGGGAGGGGAGAGAAAGGACAGGAAAGCAAGAAAACCATCCAGGTCTTGCCTCCATTAGCTGGGCAAACACAAACGTCAAGGCCAGAAGTGCCACTTGCTCTGCGTCCGGGGAACAGAGACAGACTTTTTCACTCCTGAAAAGCTAGGAAAGGACCCTGCTGTTTGGGTTTATCCACCCAACGGTGATGAATATCTTGGCATCCTCGTTTTTCTTGGACAACCTCGGGGGGCTTCGCGGCCCCACCTCAAGCACCTGCTTCCATCTCCTCGAAAGGACTTGGGACATTCCAGCCAATTGAGCAGACTGTCAAAAAATTAACAGCTGCAGTTCCCGTTGTGGCTCAGGGGATTACGAACCTGACAAGCATCCATGAGGATGTGGGCTCGATCCCTGGCCTCGCTCAGTGGGTTAAGGATCCTGCATTGCCATGACCCGTAGGTGGTAGATGTGGCTCGGATCCGGTGTTGCTGTGGCTGTGGTGTAGACCGTCAGCTGCAGCTCTGATTCGACTCCTAGCCTGGGAACTTCTATATGCCGTGGGTGTGGCCCTAAAAAGCAAAAGGCAAAAAAGCTGAAAGACGCGTTCCTGTTAAAGACTGTCGGTGATGGTTCCAAAAATAAAGCCCAGCAGTGCGAATCCCTGCGGGAACAGGCTTTACCAGCACGCTCGGAGAGATGCGGGGCGCAGAGGGTGCTTACGGCCAACAGAACGCTCCCCCGAGGGAGGGACCCCCAGTTCTCCCCAGAAAGGAGAAATGCCCCCAAGAACCAGGTCAGAACAAGCAATCGCCTCTAAATATTTGGAGTCTCCCTGGAGGAAAGGAATCCCGTGTCTGGTCTGCTTCTGCCTTATAACCAGCCCCAAAGGGACAGAGTGGAGCTCAAAGCATGGTGTTCATTCCACACGTAGAGAAATTTTAGAGGAATACTGCTTTCCAGCGATGGAGCTGACAACTCTTGGCTCCTGGAATGGTTGGAGTTTATCTGTATCTCACACACGTGCGCTTGTAAATATTTCTCGTGAAACGGTGAACTCTGGAGTTCCCCTGTGTCTCAAGGGACATGAACTCAACTAGTATCCATGAGATGCAGGTTCAATCTCTGGCCCCGCTCAGTGGGTTAAGGATCCGGCGTGGCTGTGAGCTATGGCGTAGGCCGGCCGCTGCAGCTCCAATTTGACCGCTAGCCTGGGAACCTTCACGTGCTGCAGGGGAGGTCCTTAAAAAAGCAAAAACAAAAGTGAAACAAAAGACAGCGAGCGAGCTCCTTGAAGCTGGAAGTCTGAGTGTGTGACACAGCGGTTCATCCCCGAAACCACGCCTGGGGGGCTTAGCCTCCTCTGGAAAGAAGCCCGTGGCCCCTCCATCGGGGGTGAGACAAAGGAGAGTGACGGGGGAGGCCCAGCACGGGGGGTCCTGGGGCCCTGTGTTTTTGGTCGGTTTAAGGCATAACACGAAGTGCTTTGCACGACCTTTCCGTGATGCGTTAGGGGCACACCTCTCTTTCGAACCGTCTTCTACAAATTTGGGGAGGATTTTGTAGTTTCCCACATGTGCCTCATGCAACTCAGCGAATCACCAAGGAAGGGTCCTCTCCAACAGACCCCTGGGCGGCCGTACTTGTGGCTGTCACGGCATCGTGTGGCTGGTGTGGCATCGTGTGGCGGCAGGATATCGTGTGGCTGGCGGGGCATCGTGTCGCGGGGCAGTGAGAAAAGACTGAACTTTGCTTGTCTCCAGTTGTCTGTGGGAGGCAGAGAGAGACAAAGAGGCACGAAGGACACGGGCGTCCATGGGAACTGACGTCAGATGGGTTCAGCGTATTGCAAAGCGACGACGAGGGGACAGCTGTGGATTCGTGCCAGCATCCGCTCCCTTCTTTGTCACTCCGCAGGGGCTCGCAGGAAAACGCTCCACACCACCAGCTGCTCGCGGGGCGAGGCCCCCTCTTCGCTTACCGGGAGTCCTTTTTTTCCCTCCAAAGTTAGACTTCGCCGGTCCTTCTGCTCCTTGGCCGTCATTAGCTGCAGCTTGAAAAGGCGATAACTTTAACTGTCCTTCCTGAGGGGCTGCCCAGCCCGGTCTTGACCCCGCTCCCCGTGCCAAAGAAAATGCTGGATTACATCCCGTTTTCTTCATTCTCATTTTCCTGCCCACTTAACAAAATTATACTCAATGAGCTGTGGGAGAAATCCACATCAGCGGCCCGTGTAATGCAATTTCTGGTATATATTCAGGAAGGGGGGAAAATCCTGCATTTTCTTTCATTTCTGTCAAAATCAATCAAATTGTACGAAACCGAACATAATCTCTTAGAAAGAAAATGAGGCCTTTCCAGCGAAATAAGCCTCCTCTACATGGTAACATGCCCATATTTAAGAGGTGTCTGTTTCAGTTTTTTTAATCATGCCTAATTAGTTTTTTTTTAATCACGCACACAACTAAGGCTCCTGCCTGCATAATTTATGACATAGAGGGGCCAGTGTCAGAAATCAAATGTTGTAAATTAAAAATAACAAGTTTGAGACGAGTGATTCAATTAAAACCCTCGAAAACATTGCATTATGCATAATTGAGAGCTTGTACGCAGGCATGCATGTCACGCCTGTCAGTTTGGATGGGCAGATTGGATTGGGGCTGTCAGGGGCGTTTAAATCAACCCGGTAAAAAAATTAGAAAACAAAGATGATATTTATTATTAACTTCCCGTTTCAAAAATAACCCCAAGAGGTCCTTCGATTGAATGCTCAGGAGGCAAGGCTTTATTCTGAGGGTTAAGTTCCAAAACTTTGCAGAAAGGTTGGGCGTGAGGCTCCGACTGGGAACCAATGGGTATCACCTGTGGGCACACCTTCTGGGTCCACAGTAAGGAGCCCGTGAAGCCTCTGCCAGCCCTTCTGGACCACCTCTGTCGTTCCTCAGAACAAGAAAGACGTCTCTACACCCTGTGTTTTCCAAAAGCTGGCACACAGCGTCTTGGCACAGACTTGCGAGGGGCTGCGTTGGGTTGCAACCTCTCAGCTGGTAAGAAGTGACTTGGAGGCAACTCGAGAAGCTGGAAAGGGGCCAGAACCTTCGGCCGGAGAAGCGATCCCCAGCGAGCACGCAGACGGACAGAGGTGTCTCTGTGCTGCCCGGGTCATGGAGCCCCAGGGGAGAGGGGAAGGTGAGAATTCACCCCCACCAAGTTTGCTCTGGGTCAGCGCAGAGGGCGGACTCAGGCTCCGGGAGGCCAACGCTCTCGCTTCCTCTGTGGGGAGCCGAGGGGGGTGCAAACTGCATCGCCCCCGACGTGGAGAAGGGGCCGTGCGTTCTTCTGGCTTCCTGGTGGACAGGGAGACGCAGAGTCCGTGTCAGGGAGGGGACCCCCAGTAAGACGTTTTCATTCCCTAGACTCCTCTTAGGGACTTTGGAAGGTGCTCCGGACAGGGACGGCCTCACCAGGGCGGCCCAGTTTGAGGGAGGAGCCCAGGGGCACATTCCCGCAAGAGCAAGACTCCAGCCCGTGGCTGCAGGGGCTGAGGACACAGGGAATAAACCCTTATTCGCTGCTCACAGCCGCGTCTGCCAGCCACAGCTGGCAGTGCTCGATCCTTAACCCACTGAGCGAGCCCGGGGACTGAACCCGCATCCTCACGGATACCGGTCGGGAACGCCCAAAGTGGTCTGTTTTCAAAATGAAACCTAGTGACGGGGCCTTAGAACTGCCATGGAAGCGTTACACTGATTTTCACATCCAACGACCTTGCTACACTCTTACTAATTCCAACCATTTCTCCACAATTGTGTTTCCATGTGAACTGTTAAATCCATGATTGGGCGTCTACATCCATCTTATGCAGAAGTCATGGTGGTTTTATTCCTTCTTTTCTGATGTACTTTTTCAATAACTCTGGTTTTAAAAAGTTGAATGGGCTACAACCTCCAATATCCTGTTACACACAGCAGGGGACAGCCGTGTCCTTGCCTGGCAACTTGTCCCAAAGCCTTTCGCCAGCACGTGGGATGCTTACTGTAAAGCTTTTCCATTGCTTATCAGTTTAAGAAGAGTCCCTTGCATTTATGCCCTGCTAAGGTGTTTGATTGTGGATCGAGTCCCTCGTTTATATCACAAATACATGCCGATTTTGACCGAGCATTCTGCGTGCGTTCGTCCAGATAACCAGGTGATTTTCACGTCGACCCCGTTACCATGACAATTTGCGTTGTTAAATCAGCCCCCGTTCCTCGGATGCACTGATTATGAACTACTACCTTTTTCATATTGCGAGTATTCTACTTACCACTTTCCCGTCTGTGTTCACAAGAGGCATTGGCCTCCGACAGCTCTCCCCGGGTTGCAGTGAAAGGGTTTTGCCAGTGACACGAAATGGGTTGTGAGCACTTCCTTTTTTCCTAAACTCTGGAATATTTGCAGTTGTCTTAGCATGATGTATTTCTTAAATATTTGGTGGAAGACAGGGGTAATGCCTTTGGGGTCCAGAATTCTTTGCGTGAATGTGCAGCATTGCACGTTCTGCTTCTCTGGTGGTTAGAAACCTCTGTCTTCTGCTTCTCGGGGTGTCAGTTGTTAATGGTCTGTTTTTACACATGTATTCTTTCTAGCTACAGTTTCCATGTGGTAGACGCAACACCGTTTATAACATTCTCTTATGACAATGTCAATGTTTATAGGATTTGCAGTCTTTTCCCAGTTTTTGTAACCTTGGTGTTATTTCTTTTCACCTTCTCTGATTTTACCGATCCATATCATCGGGTTGGTTTTTCCCGCGTTACTGGTCTTTGGATTGCTGTGTTCATATAATTAATCTTCTTGATTAATTATAACTTTGTTTTTAGTATTTAATTTGAATTCACTTATTCACTTACATGACTTTCTGCTGTTCTTTTCCTAATTTCTTAAGAAGGTTGTGTTGCACAGCAATGTGTAAGTATGCTCTAGTCGCCTTTAAAGTACACATTTTCAGGGAGTTCCCGTTATGGCCTCAGAGGAAATGAAACTCACTAGGATCCATGAGGGTGTGGGTTCGATCCCTGGCCTTGCTCAGTGGGTTAAGGATCCGGCGTTGCTGTGAGCTGTGGTGTAGGTCGCGGACGCTGCTCGGATCCCACGTGGCTGTGGTGTAGAATAGCACCTGCAGCTCCAATTTGACCCCTACCCTGGGAATTTCCATATGCCACAGCTACAGCCCTAAATAATAATAATAATAATAATAATAATAATAATAATATACACATTTTGCCACCAGCATGGCTTTAGGTTACATCCATAGTGTTTTAATGTGTTTTATTTCCACCGTCTTTCAGGTTATGCTGTTTTCCAGTGTCTATTACGACCCATGGGTTATTTAGAAGTTTAATTTCCAGGCATACGAACATTTTTCAGTAGTTAAATATCTCTCTCTTTAGTACCTTCCTGTGAGCTTTCTACGTGTTCCTGAAAGTTGGATGTGTTTGGTTTCTCTTCTTTGCACGTGGGCGGTTTTCACGGTTTATTACAATGACTCCCCAGCACCGTGTGTCACTAGGAAGTCGTAGATATTATTTCGTTATTATTGTGAAGATCGCCCTTAATATTAAAACACATACCCTCGGGGGTTTCAAAGCCTGATATTACTCACTTTTACTTTCTCACCAGACAATGCAAATACGTGAGAACACTGAAGTTCACTTACTCCTGATTTATACACCGCGGTTGTCACGCATTTTAATTCCTTCTACATTTCAGCTCCCCGAAGACACTGCTGTTTTACAATGCCAATATTTATTTACAATTACCCACATCCTCAGGCATTTTTTCACCGCTTCCTGATAAAAATTCACTTCATTCCGTTGTTAATTTTGACGTTCTAGCTGGGTCGTTTCTCTCCGGCTTCGGGAGCCCTCTCTACAGCTCTTCCTTTGGTGGAAATCCGCGGGCGGCACAGCCCCTCACCTCCCGGGTCCTGAAGCTGTGTCGCCGTGAGCCCCCTGGGAAGTCCGGTTAGCGTTTTGTTTACAGATGAAACGCTGGCCCATCCTGCAGGAAAGAAGCAGTGTCAGCTGAAGGCAGGCTGCTTAGGGCTGCAGGGACAGAGAAACTGAACGCGCGTCCTGGGGCTCGCGGCGTGTTTCAGTTCCGCAGGTGCCGGTCCGGGCAGAAGCCTGCAGGTGATCAGCCTGGTCTTCCAGGTGATGACGGGAGTGGGAGACAGAGAGAGAGAGACACACGCAAGAGAGATGGGGGTGGAGTGCGCGAGAAGACGTGCAGGTGTAAGGACAGAGTCACGCCCCGCCGGGCACACGTCCGAAGCCCCCACAGCCTCCTGCAGATGAAAGGGCACAACCTCTGTGAAACGTGAGGGGTCGGCCAAGACAGTGGGGTGCCCGTGGGGCTGGGTGAGCCTGGAGGGGGCCTTCTCCAGGGGTGGGTCCTGGGCTTCGGGGGTCCTGGGCTGGCCGTGAGCGCCCCTTGGAGTTCTTCACCCTGCAGGGAGCCCTGGAGCGGTGATGCTTGTGCTTCTCATCCTCAGCCCGCCCCCCGCCGAGCCCCGCCCCGCCCCGTCCTGGGGGAACAGGAGTGAGATTAGACTAGGCAGCCCCCCGCGTCCCCCTCTGAAAATGGACAAAGGCGATTTTAGCAGATCGTTTTGCAGTGTGCAAACTCTTGCCAGCCCTTCCAAATCCTGACCCCCTTACAATACTTCCCACACACTCAGCACCCCGAGGAGACATCCGTCCGCCCACATGGGCCTTCTCCCCCCCCACACAACCCTCTCCTTTATTTCATCTCCATTTGATGTATTATGACTGGCCAGGTTTATGCTCGGAAAGCCTCGTGTTTCCTCTTCCAGAAAAATCAAAGTGTGAGACGCGTTCCCGTGTCAGGCCTTCTCGAATTTCCTCCCCCCAGCCCCCCCTTCCCCGGGAGGAGGGGGCCTGTCATCAGGAAGCGGGGGCGCTCACTGAGATGGACAGGAAAAGTGTCTGTCATCCCTGCCGGCCGCGACACCTGGGTGTTCGGGCTTAAGGTGTTGAAACCGGGGTGTCCAGGATTAAGGCCAGCCGCTGGGGCTGGGGTGTTCGCCTCCTTGTAAATGCAAAGCAGCCTCAGGAGGCTGAAAACCGCACACACACAGGGCGGCTGCGGGGCTGGGTTCCCTGCTGTTGATGAGGGCCCGGCTGACAGTCCTGGCCACGTCTGGGGGCCGTGGGCCGCCAAGACAGACACGTTCCAAAAATACGTCCAAGAGGCGCACCAGTCCCAGAGGCCCGGCCAGGGATCGAGGGCTGCCTGGAGGCCTCCCGGGCCCTCCGTGACTCCCGCGAGAGCTGGGAAGACGCGGAGGCCGCTTTGCGGAGGAGGAACCGTTCAGGAAAGAGGCCACCGAGCGGCATCGCCGGGTCTCCCCGGCGTGCTGACTCAGCCTCGCTCCTGTGGGTTCAGTCGCGGTCCGAGATCCCGCCAACACCTTCTTCTTGCCGTTTCTCAGCATGTCAGGGACGGAGAGCTGATTTAGAAGGTTGGGACCGTGTCTGCCGCGCAGCAAAGGGCTTCCGTTGGACGAAGCCACGTATGCGCTCCTTTGCAGATTCTCTCTCTTTACAGCGATCGCAGAATATTGAGCACGGTTCCCCAGGCTACACAGCAGGTTCCCAGGGAATATCCACTCCATATACTTCCTTGTTTCTTCATTTATTTTTGCTTTTTAGCCCCCCCCCCACCCACAGCATATGGAAGTTTCCAGGCTGGGGGTCGAATTGGAGCTGCAGCTGCCGGCCTGCACCACAGCCACAGCAACATAGGATCTGAACCGCGTCTGTGACCTACACCGCAGCTCACGGCAACGCCGGGTCCTCAACCCTCTGAGCTAGATCAGCGATCACGACTGCGTCCTCAGAGATACTATGTCGGTTCTCAACCTGCCGAGCCACATGTACTCCCAACTCTGCCTCCGTCTTCCCG
>PVHT021183671.1:394392-417005 GCA_004024745.2 Catagonus wagneri | reverse complement strand
ATCCATCATCCATCATCCATCCATCCAGCCAGCCAGCCAGCCACCCATCATCCATCCATCCATCATCCATCCATCCATCAATCCATCATCCATCCATCCATCCATCATCCATCCATCCATCATCCATCCATCCATCCATCATCCATTCATCCATCCATCCATCCATCATCCATCCAACCATCCATCATCCATCCATCCATCAATCCATCCACCATCCATCATCCGTCCATCATCATCCATCCATCCATCCATCATCCATCATCCATCCATCCGTCCATCCATCATCCATCCATCCATCCTCCCATCCATCCATTCTCCCATCCATCCATCCATCCATCCATCCATCCATCTATCCATCCATCCACCTATCCTCCTATCCTCCCATCCATCCATCCAGCTACACACCCATCCATCCGTCTATCCTTGGGTGGACCCTTGGGTTGTTCCAGCCTCTTGGTTTTTGTGAACAGTGCAGTTGTGAACATGGGTGTGCAGATAAATGTCTGAGTCTCTGATGACAATTTCTTCATACACCCACAAGTACCATGTCTGGATCCTATGGTAGCTAGTTCTAGATTTAATATTTTGAGGAACCGTCACACTGTTTTCCACAGTGGCTGTACCAATTTACTGCTCCACCAACAGGGCACAAGCATTCCCATTTCTCCACATTCTTGCAACACTTGTTTTTTCATTTTGTTTTGATTTTGGCAGTAGCCATCCGGAGTGGATGCGCAGTGCTATCTCATTGTGGTTTTGTTTTTTGTTATTGCTGCTGTTTTTTCCTTCTTTCTTTCTTTCTTTTTCTTTCTTTCTTTCTTTCTTTTTTTTTTTTTACAGCTGCACCTGTGACATATGGAAGTTCCTAGGCTAGGGGTCAGATCGGAGCTGCAGCTGCAGACCTATGCCACAGCCACAGCAGCAAGATATCAGAGATGTATCTGCAACCTACTTGCAGTTTTTAGCAAAGCCGGATCCTTAACCCACTGAGTGAGGCTGGGAATCGAACGCAAATCCTCAGGGACACTCTGTCGAGTTCTTATCCCACTGAGCCACAGCAGGAGCTCCTTGTTGTGGCTTTGATGTCTGTTTCCTTAATGAAAAATGTTGCTGAGCATCTTTTCATGTGCTTATGGTTTATTTGTGTATCTTATTTGGAGGAAGGTCTTTTTAGGTCTTTGGCCATTTTTGAATCAAGTTGTTTTTGCTGTTGTTGAGTTGTAGAAGTTCCTGATATTTTTCTGGATATTTATCCTTCATCTAACACTGGCCATTTTTGAATCAAGTTGTTTTTGTTGTTGTTGAGTTGTAGAAGTTCCTGATATTTTTCTGGATGTTTATCCTTCATCTAACACTAATTTCAGTACTATGTTAACTTGCTTATGAAGTCATGCTCCCTGGGTTTAAGGGGTGGGGATGAGGTGCTGCCCTTCCATCTGTTCCACTGTGGGACTGACTGTGCTGTGAAGACAGACCCTGGCAACCAAAGGGTGTCCTGGACCACAGGGAGATCCCGGCACGGCAGTCAGGCATCAGGTAAAGCAGCTGCCCTAGCTCACCTCCTGGTAACCACGTGGACTCCAGGCTTAGCCCTACAACCTGCTCTGGCCGGTGGTCTGAAAACAAACATGAAACCACATGCAGGGTGTTGGAACGCTGCTTCCTGATGTCCTGTGCTGCTTTGTGGGCCCCGGAGACCTTCGGGGGAAAGCCCAAGGGACCCATGGGGCCAAGACACATAGACAAGGCCACCTCAGCCCATTCCCCACCCCCCACCGGACGAGCCACCCAGACTGGAACAGTTCTGCTGACCCCAAATCAGAAGGAATACATGCTTATCAATCTTCCACCACAAAGCTTAAGGGGGCAGCCTGTTATTCAACCAAAGTTCGTCCATACAGGACGTGAAGTGAGCTAGATACTGCCAGCTTGTAGGTAGATGCTGAGTGGAGACCTTGCTTTCTTGCTGTATCTGGGGCGTCTGCAGTTGGCCAAGTTCAGAACATCTTACTGGATCTGTCTCCTAAAGAAGGAAGTCAGGTTCTCCCAGGTACATCCGCAAACCCTCTCGCTTTGCCTCACAGCGTACGGCTCTCCCTAATTTTGATTTATTCAGAGGACTGTGGATGAGGCAGTGAAATGCAATACTGAGACGTAAGAGAAAACAATCATGATTTCCCAGTGAACAAAAGAACTGAAGGTGCAAAGCTCTGCAGCGAGTGTCAATGGATGGTCTACCCAGGTGTGGTCTCTTCGGGCTCTGGTCTGGAAGCATCCTCCCCCAATGTTAAAAATGTTGCCTATAGCCTGAAATGTACAGGGCAGCACATTCTCTGACCTCTAAGGGGCTAACGCATTTCCATTCACTTAGAGATAAACAGTTGCAGAACAAGGACTAGCATTTGTCTTGTTGGAGGTTCTCAGGAACATCCTGACCTGACATACACGGACAGCTGCAGGAACAAAGGATTCCGGCACCAAGAAGTTTGCAACCACCTGCCACCCCTCGGCCCCCCACACACCTTTTAGTGTAAAAGAAACCTGGATTGAACTCGGGTAAGTTGGTTCTTTGGGACAGTAGCCCACCATCTTCTTGAGCTGCTGGTTTCCCAACAAGTCACTCTTTCTTGTCCCAGCCCCTCGTCTCAGCTTACTAGCCTGTCGTGTGGCGAGCATCATGGATTGGACTCAGTAACACCTGTTTCCGTCATAAATTAGCCTGTTAATTGCAAGCACGGGACTGTCTGTTTGAGAGGTGTGGGAGTGACAGCTCCCGGCTGGGATTCCCAGAGATCCTGTTGCAGGCGTCTCTAGGATAAGTGCATTCACAGCCCTCCTTAATGTGCTCTTAAAAGTAACATTTACAGACATCAACATCTGCTGCAGGGATGTGTGTGTCGACGGCTCTCTCGGCTGCCTGTAGAGGCCAGCATCAAGTTTAATGGTGTCCATGTAGCCTCAACACCACCCATCAAGCGCTGCCTTGGAGGAACACCACCACCTTGCTACTTTTTACTGCTTTTTTTAAAAAAAAATAATAAACCTCAGTTCAAAAACAAACTCGTACATTCTTCTGTCACAGACTGTGTCTGCTCCCAATTTCTTGTCCAAACAATGAAAAATATACAAGTTCATTTTCTGTGGGACCCCACCTGACCTTTTCAAAGGAAAACGGCACCCTGTACAGAGGTTGACGCTCTCTGGACGTTTGATCCAAAGTGGAGACCACCTGTTTCCACAACTCACCAGGCAACTTCTGACCACACTCCTCAAAGCAGGGCCTCATAGAGCTGACATCCCAGAAGGTTGTAGACCTAAGCTTAGGAAAACAGACATGTAAAGATGTTTGAAGTGTTTAAGTGACTTCTGCTAATTTGATGGTGTTGACTATGGAGATAATCGGTACCAAATTGAAATGGGCGATTAGGTGATTACATCTATTCCCCAGACCCTTATAAATGCAAAACACAGTTGTGTGTGTGTGTGTGCGTGTGTGTGTGTGTGTGCGTGTGTGTGTGTGTGTGTGTGTGTGTGTGTGTGTTTGGTGTGTGGAGAGAGACAGAGAGGAGAAATGTTAATAAATATATAGATAGATAGGAATTAGATTAAGTAGATGATAAAGGTAGATAAATATAGATGATGAATTGACAGGCATATATGTAGATAGAGGACATAAATATAGACGGATGAGTAGACAGATGATAGATATGAAAGAAATGATGGATAGTAAGACAGATTGATGTTTGGTTGATTGATAGATAACAGATGTTTGGTGGATCGCTAGATGGGCTGATGGAAAGATAGATAGATAGATAGATAGATAGACAGATAGATAGATAGACCCTCATAGATTGCCTAAGTATTTTGTTATTATATGGGACATGGATTCTAGAAGGCTCCTGTCTTCGGCTGCTGCTTATTCTGAAAACAGTCTTAAGCTTTGGTGTTTCAGGGACAATAGGACCCAGCAGATGCTGGTCACCAGTTTCTGTTCTTTCCAACGGCTGCAGGGAAAAGCTGAGATTGGGGCCTTTCTGATAAACTCCCAAGTGCCCTGGTTGGGTTCCAAAAGATGCATTTCTGTCCAAAACCCAGGAACTTTTCAAGGTGATCTTACTGGTAAAATGGGTCTTGCATTTAGAGATCCTGGATGAGAATGGCCCTTTATCCAAGGACAGTGTCTTCCTAAGAGACAGAAGACACAGACATGGAGGAGAAGTCACGTGAAGACGGAGGCACAGACAGGAGGGAGGCAGCCACCAGCCCAGGGCCGCCTGGAGCCCCCAGAAGTTGGAAGAGGCAGGAAGGACCCTCCCCTGGAGCCTCTGGAGGGAGCGTGAACATCTAGTTTCCAGGATGGGGGAGGATGGATGCCTATTGTTTTAAGGCCCCCCATGTGTGGTCATTTGTTACAGCAGCTTCAGGGCACTCATATACTGAAGTTGCCCAGGGAGGAGGGAGCTGTTGAAATCCTACATTCCTGCACCCACCTTGGAACACTCTGGTGCAGGGTGTCAGTACGGGGACAGGAACCACCAGACGGCAACCCCCACCCGAAGTGTCCCCAGTGTCTGTAGGGTTATCCATGGAGGCTAGAGTGGGCAGCATCTCAGCTGTGGGGACAGCAGGTGCAGAGAGTGGGACCTGCCGAGGGTTCCAAGGAGCATCAAAGTCAGGGTCCCCAAGGCTGTTTTCCTTATGTGTGTGGATATGAGTCTCCAAGAGCACAGGTCACCCCCTTTTTATCCAGGCTCAAGAGCCAGAGCTCAGACATGAAACTGGGCCTGGGGTCCTCCAGAGTCCAGCCCTTTTCCCTCTGACCCCAAGGAGGCTCTGTCCTTTCCAAGCCTGTGATGTTGCTCCCAACCGCAGGAGACTCCGTCTCCAAGGAGCCCAGACAAGTGGCTCAGGATCCAGCTCTGAACTCAGGCTGACCTGCAGCAGTTCCGCTCTGCGCCACATCCTTGCACTCCCATCGCAGAGCACTTCCAAGTGCCCCCCCCTCATCTGCCAAGAGGGCAGCATGGTCCACCCCTGGGGACCCTTCTTGGGGGCCCAGCCCAGCCCGGTGCTCATCCAATGTGCAACGCGGGTGGGCTTCCCACAGGCCCAGTCGTGATCACACAGGACAGTGCTTATTTGGGAAAACCTGCCATCTCTAGGAAGCAGCACTGGTGCCCAGGGCAGCCTCAATATGCCCTCGTCGCCAATCGCTGATCTCGGAAACCAGAAGACCACCTGGTTGAAAGATGACCATGTGTGGGTCAAGAGTGGAGGGTATCTGTACATCTCTGGACATGTATCCAATAGACAAACATAGGAAAAAGAACAGTCAAAATGCCCCCAAAGGGCACACGCACCCTGAGGTCTTTGGAATGACTGGCCAACGGGGACCTGCTGTCTAGCACGGGGAGCTCTACCCTGTATTCTGTGATCATCTGGGTGGGACAAGACTCTGAAAGAGAATGGCTGAGGGTACATGGCTCACTGAATCCCTCTGCGGTCCAGCAGAGATGACCACAATCTTGTACGTTAACTCTACAGCAATAAAATCAGTAAACACAAAACAGTGGACTCTGAATGTCAGGCTCCAGGATTTTAGGATTGAACCGACCAGCCATTCCTGAGTTTCGGATTGTGAAATAAACATGTTAAGACTATGAATATCGGGCATGCAGAGGAATATGGCTCCATGTTAGTATACATGGATAGCAGACCCTCCCCTTGGTAAAGGCACCGTCTTTCATGATGAGGTATGTTCTGGAATAATCATGATGAGTATGTTTTGCTGCTCGTACTTGATTGACTTGACAGAAAAGCTACTGAAAGATAACAACAGGTTGGAAAAAAAAACTCCCCAAAATAGTCTGGGGCGAATCCTCAGGTTCACACTCACAGCTGATGTTCTTCAACCCCGCCGACCTCAGTTGGCTCAGTTCCACTTCCGAAGCTCTCGAAGCCTCTTGGCTGTTTGGCGGACTCCGTGCCTTTCCACTGGCCCATTGACATTCATCAGGAGCTCTTGGGGACGCTCCTGGCCTCCCTTCACCGGGACCTCAAGCACGGAACAGAGTCAGGGTTCTCATCAAACATCTCCCCCAGGCACTCAGGGGCTGCGATCCTGGGGGTTCTAATCCTGGTGGAACGTAAGCTTGTTTGTGCGGCTGAGATCAACCAGTGGGCTTTCCTCCGTGGTAGATTCAAGCAGATTGAATGGAATTGCCTCAACTGAATTCAGAGCAGATCCCAGGCTCAACTTCTGCTGCGCGGTGCTCTGTCGGCTCAGGGCCAGCAGGCACCTGACATCATTCGCATGATTTGCACATATTTATACAATTTGTCATAATTCTGCCTGTAGCGTCTGGGGGCTGCAGGGTTTTCCTCTGGCCTCCCCATGAATCAGGGATACGAGACTCACACGCTGGGGGTGGGCGTGTATGTGTGTGGCGGGGCTGTGTGTGTGGCGGGGCTGTGTGTGTGGCGGGGGTCTGCAGGACAGAAGATGCAAACCCCTCCATAGAAACACAGAAGCTGTATTGTGACTTAAGGCTGTCACAAAGCTAGCCGCCCCCAAGCCAGTGTAGACAGCCCGGGGACACCCTGAGCCATGCACACCCCATCCACAGGCGTGGTTTCAGCGGTTCTGCTGCAGACGCCTCTGCACGTACGGCTATGGAAGGTCTGAGTTTGTCCCTTCCAACCTCCAGGCCATGTCCCCCAGGGCGGGGGCCACCTACCGGTCCCTCAAGGATGTCTTCAGCCTGAGCTGTGACAGCGGGGTTTCCAGAGAAAACCCAGCATTCCCAGCTGGATTCCACAGCGAGACTTGACTTTCAGAGAAACAGCGGAGAACGTCTTGGTGTAGGTTCGTCCCGTGTGCCTCAGGTCCAGGACTGAGCGGTTTCCTGCATGGTTAGGGACGCACTCTAGGCACCTGTAAAGATGGCTTACGATTTACAGATCTTGTCGCCTGCAAAGTGGCGAATTTGTTTAAATCAGAGCTAAGAAATCCTGCACGTGGGAAAGATTCCAGGCAGAGGCTGGGAATGCCCGGGAGTGACAGCACAGCAGCCAGGTCCTGCTTGAGTTTGGGGCCACAGAGGGACACGGATGGGGGTGGGGGTGGGGGCTGAGGCATGAGAGCCCCGGGGATATGGCAGAAACAGGCCTGGGCGGGGGGAGGCGTTGCTGGGGAACCTCCTGGGGCCCCTCGCGGCCGGCCCATGGCGATGGCAACCTCAGGAGAACTTTGTGAACCCCCTACAAAGGAGCGTCTAAAACCAGATGAGGCATGACGGAATTAGAGCCTTTGAGGCTGGCGTGGCACCCAGCCAGCCCCGGCAGCCACGGTTCCAATTAGATCCCGCGATGACCTCATGCGGAGGGTATGGCCGAATATTAAAAATTCCTGGGGCGAATGGCATCAGGAGGGAGAAGGGCCGTGGACACGTTTCCTTTTATTTCAACACTCGCCCCGCCGGCCGGCGCGAGTGGAGGAGAGGAAATTGCCAGGTCTCGGCTTCATGTTTTACTGAACGGAAGACAGATTTACAGCACATGGGAGAAACAATTAGGACGGGGGCTCTGCCGACTACAAAGCAAGGCAATAAATTCCCGTAATGAGGGGGAAAAGCCCAGGGCAGGAATGAGCTCTGAGCCGTCAGCCGGGGCTGGGGGGTGGGGGACCGCCGGTTGCCGAGAGGTGCCCTGGGCAACAGATGGCCCGCAGATTCCACAGCACCCCCCACACACGCACACTGCCTCTGCTCCTGTTACTGAGAGGCTCTCCCTGTCTCCGAGCCTCTAGCCAGAGATGTTGCCAGCACATACAGGTATGTCTGCACTGTCCACTGAGTAAGTCCATGCTGACTTGGACGTGAAGGCGAAAGGAGGCTGGGTGTTTGCAGGGGCCAGTGGGATGAGCCTGGGGAAGATGGGTTTGCTTGCAACGTGCAGTGCCTCTCAAGTGCACAGAGGCTGCTCAGAGGTCCTGCCAAATCAAATGCAAGATAGACAATGGATGATGGATAGATGATGGATGGATGGACAGATGGATGATGGATGGATGGATGATGGATGGATGGATGATGGATGGATGGATGATGGATGGATGGATGGATGGATGATGGATGGATGGATGGTGGGTGATGGATGGATGGATGAATGAGTGGATGGATGGATGGATGGATGAATGTGTGGATGGATGGATGGATGGATGGATGAGTGGATGGATGGATGGATGGATGGACACACAGAACGGGGTCCATCCACACAGTGGACTGTGACTCAGCCATGAAAAGGAGTGAAGCTCAGACACAGGCTGCCATGTGGATGGACCCTGAACCCACGATGCTCAGGGAGAGAAGCCAGACCCAGAAGGACACAGCATGTGGGACTCCATGGAGAGGCAGCGTCCAGAACAGGCAAGTGCACAGGCCAAGAGTGGGTTTGCAGTGTCAGGGGCTGTGGAGGGGGGAGGGGTGACTGCTGACGGGGATGGGGGTCTCCTTGGGGGAAAGAGAAATTTCTAGAACCAGATGGACGTGGTGGTCACACGACGCTGGGACTGCCTCAGATGCCCCTGGATTGCTCCCTCGTTTTAAAGTTACACGAATTTCTCTTTTCTCTCTCTTCTTTTTAGGGCGGCTTCTTTTTCGCTTTTTAGGGTCACACCCATGGCATATGGAGGTTCACAGGCTAGTGGCTGGATCAGAGCCACAGCCGCCAGCCTATGCCACAGCCACAGCAACACCAGATCCGAGGCACATCCTCAGCCTACACCACAGCTCATGACAATGCCGGATCCTGAACCCGCAGAGCGAGGCCAGGGATGGAACCCGAGTCCTCGTGGATGCTAGTTGGCTTCTTAACCTGCTGAACCAGCACAGGAACCCCCATCTCAAATTTTTTAAACCTGCTGAAAGTGGGTTTCGTGTTGGGACGGTGACGGGACGCTGTGTTCTGAGGATGAATGACCGGGGCCCCTGGGCTGTGTTGCCGATGGTCTGCTCAGGCTGACGAGTCCAAGGCCACAGATCTGACCCACGGGCTTGGCTGGTAGAGAGCTCCATCCTGTAAGACTGACCCCCTAACTCTGGCACGGCTTTGGGGGAGCAAGGGGTCCCAGGTTCAGGAAACACGGGTCCTCGGCGGGGGGGACCTGCCCTCTAGGAGGGCAGTTTGGAGAGCTGACCCTCTGGCTGCACGACGACGGCGGTGGGGCATCCTGTGCTCGGGGCTGGGGGTTGTTGGGCACCTTCCCTGGTCTCCACCCACCACGTGCCAGGAGCCCCCTCTCCCCAGTGAGACAACCAATAATGTCCCAGACGCTGACAAGTGTCCACCGGGGGGTAAAATGGTCCCTGGATGTAAATGATTGTCCTAGACAGAATTACATAACAAATAGGCAGAGAGAGAGAGAGAGAGAGAGATAGATAGATAGATAGATAGATAGATAGATAGACAGATTATATAAACAGACATTAGAAAGATAAAGAAAACAGATAAATATATAAGATAGGTACACAGATAATGATATAGATAGATAACAACGGAGACAGATATGATAGCGATAGATGATAGCTAACGATAGCGATCGATAACAGATAGTAATAGATAAGTGATATAAACAGACATGAGAAAGACAGATATAGAAATACATACATGATAGCTAAATCTAATAGATCAGTAAAGGTAATAGATGATGAAGAGAAGTGATATAAACAGACAGAAAGACAGAGCAAATAGATAAGATAGATAAAGACATAGCTAGATAATGATAGAGATAGGTAATAGAGATAAATAGATAAAAGATATAAATAGACAGTAGAGAGAAAATAAATGTTGAGAGATAAATAAATAGATCTGAAAGGTGGATAGATGATACATAATGGATAATAAGTAGATAAATGGTGTAAGTAGACATCATAAAGATAGATAAATGATAGACAGACAGACAGACAGAATCTCTGATGCCAAGGCAGGGATCTTCAGCCCTGCTGACGTGGGGGCTGCAGGACTGACCGTGGGGCGTCCTGTGCCCTGTGGAGGGTTCAGCAGCGTCCTAGGTGTCCACCCTCCAGACACCAGAAGGACCCTGTGCCTCCAGCGGTGACCACCAAAAATGTCCCAGATATGGTCAGACGCGTCACTGCCTCAGTCGTGCCAACTTCCATCAGTTAAAATGCTGCCCGGAAAAGAGAACAAAAGTCAGCTGCCCGGTGGAATCCTTCCCAGCCCGGGTGGGGCCAGGGACCCCACGCACAGGGCCGGACGCGGGGCTGTTTGGACCCCAGGGCGGGCTTGAGCAGGCTCCCAGCAGGCGTTTCACCTCTGGGGCCTTTGCACCCCCATCCCCCAGGCCTGGCACCCAGGGAGGTCCATGCAGGCGGGACGTGAAATATCCAACACTCTTATTTTTGGCTGCTTGCACGGCATGTGGAAGATCCCGGGTCAGCGGCCATGCCAGGTCCTTAACCCGCTGGGCCATAGGGGAGCTCCCATCAAACGCCACGTAACAAAGCCCTTCCCCGCCTGGGCCAGCTGGGGTGGACCTCTCCCCTCGAGCGCTGGCAGACGCACCACAGCCTCCCATCCTGCCGCCAGACAGGTGAGGAAAGGCGGGCCAGGAACACAGGTGTGCTCACCTGTGTGTGAGGCCGGGGTGTGTGGGGGGCGGCCCAGCTGCAAACCTGGGTCCCCAAACCACCCTCCCTCTGAACCAGCTGGAAACCTGGGTCTCCAAGACCACCCTCAGATCTAACAACTGACTAGGAGGACCCAGGACTTGCTGAAAGTTTTTACGGCTTATTTCCGTGACGTGATATGGATTAAAACTCAGAGGGTCTGTCCAGCCTGGGAGTCGGGTTTCTGGGGGTAACTTCTGGGGGACCCGCCGTGCTGTTTGGCCGAAAGGCTGCACCACCTCACATTCCTGCCCGCGGGACCCCAGTGTTTTCATGTCCGCACGTCCTCAGCCACGCTTGCTGTTCTCCTGGATTTCGTGAGCGCCACGTCTGGGGTGGACGCACTGCCCGCGTGGCGCCTGAGGAGCGCTCGTCGAGTGAGTAAGTGATGCTGCATTCCACACATGGCTTCACGCATTCCGGATGCCAACCTCCAACTGCAGGATGAGAAGAGCCTGGTACACCTGCGGCCGGTTCTGCCTCGGACAGTCGCTGCTCCTTTTTCCTTTCCCGTCCCTTTCACGGCGTGGCGATTTTACGGCAGATTCCTTTGGGACGTCATCTCGCCTGAAACCAGTTTAGGGCGTCACTGGAGCAGATAATAACAGCTTTGAATTCACGGCTACAACAGCCTATTAAGCCTGAAAGACCATCTGTCTTCCCCTACCACTTGCGGTGCAAATGTCCTCCACCGTCTCCAAGAAGAATTTCTATTTCATTTTTAAATTACTCAATGAATTTTATCACATGTATGGTTGTACAACCAGCATCACAACCCAATTTGATAGCGTCTCCAGCCCCAACCCCCAGCCCATCTCCCGACCCCCCAGCCTGTCTCCTTTGGAAACCATATGTTTTCCAAAGTCTGTGAGTCTGTATCTGTTCTGCAAAAAAGTTCATTGTGTCCTTTTTTCAGATTCCCCATGTAAGTGATACCATGTGATGTTGGTGCTTCAGTGTCTGACTAGCTTCGCTCAGCATGATCATTTCTAGGTCCATCCATGTTGCTGCAAATGCTGTTCTTTCTTTCCTTTTAATGGCTGAGTAATATTCCATTGTGTATACGGATCACATCTTCTTTATCCACTCCTCTGTCGATGGCCGTTTAGGTTGTTTCCATGTCCAAGACGAATTTTTAGATTTGGTTTCTGCACATCAGCAGCCCAGGGTCACCCCCAACACATCTGACTGACTCTCAAGTCTCTTTGCAAAAAACAAAACGCACGGAGGCGAACTTCACGTAACACCAAGTTAATCATTTGGAAACGAGCGATTCCGTGACACTTTGCACACTCACCGTTTTGCCATATTGAAAAATGAAGTCCCTTCCATGCCTGCCACTGTTGGTGTTGGGTTCTTGCCTGGCCTCATTGGCGGAGGCCCTTCCAGTTGGCCCCAGGAGCCTTCGGACGTGACATGCTCGGTCTTTGATGGCTTTCCTGCCGATGGCTGGCACGAGACGTCCCCAAGTCACCTTGCACGTTTCCCATCCGGACCTGGAAGCATTTTTCTCAGGAGCCCTGGTACCTTAGAGCTGTCAAGGGCATCCGGAAACCAAAATCAGCTTTTCTTACAGAAAACCTCACAATGATAGAGCTATGGCTTGCTTTATCCATGTAGAGGCAACAGGTGACCGTGACATGCACTGTTATCACCTCTTACAGGGGCGTATTTTGAATGGAAAAAAAAATCACGGTGGCCCCAACACTTTGCAAGGGAGATTTACTCACAAGTGACTGCGGTGTCGCTCCTCGGCGATAATTCATTGCTGACGTCCCCACTGTTTAATACAATCGAGTCTTCTGATTTGCTCAGATTCAACCCCTTTGAAGGAGGGACCGCACTCGCCTGCCTCCTCGTCTGAAGGGTTAATGCTCTTTTATGTTGGAGATTACCGTTTTATTACCCACGCTTTGCCCAGGACCCATTATCATAAAATCAAGAAATCCCATCACATTCCTAGCGCGTCCCCCACCCCATGGGGAAGAGGAGAGATTTTCAACACGAGCCACTGAGCCGCTGATGGGGCGCAGTTCCCGGGGGACCGCCGAGCGTGTGTGCTGAGGATTAAAAAATGAAATCCAGGTAACGAGGCGTTGGTGGGGTTTAAGGAAGTCTGGCCACACTTCATTTGTGTTTGCACTGAATTACGGAGACCTCCCCAAACACACACACACACACCTTCCCGCCCTGCATCCATCCATTTGTGTTTCTAGGCAGACTTGGATGGCGGACGCGCGGCTCTCTTTGCCAGAGCGTGCCCCACGGGGTGTGGCTGCAAATTAAGGATACGATATATGTTTGTTTTTGTTTTTTTTTTTTTTTGATGAGGGGGAGGCTGACGTAGGGCTGGGACTGTTGGCTCTCCAGCCACGGGGGCTGGAGGAGAGGGGTCTAGTGCTGACTGACTGACTGTCCACCCTGTGTGGCTTCTCCCAGGTGGTATAAGCTCCATCCGCAAGGAGCCCTCTCCTAGGACGAGGATCCGACCCTACTGACCTAACAGTCTGTATCGTCCCACCTACATCCACCCGCCACGGTCGCGGTGCGAGGGTGGCTGTGCCCTGGCCTCCGTCAACCCCCCATGACATCACCCGTGTGTCTTTCCTGGTCTTCTCTTGTGGTGGTGACTCTAGAACCAACCCCGGGCGGGGAGGGGCATTGTCAGAAATGCCAATTATCTATCATGGATTTTTTTTCACCTCTCAAAGAAAAGCGTTTATTTTATTTTATTTTATTTTATTAGAGTTCACTTACAGTTTTGTGTCAATTCGTGCTATGCAGCAAAAAGCCCCAGTCATACATATATACACATTCTTTTTCTCATATTATCTTCCATCCTGGTCTCTCCCAAGAGACTGGAGAGAGTCCCCTGGGCTGCACAGCAGGACCTCACTGCTTATCATCCTCAGTGTCACAGTTTGCATCTACCAACCCCAGCCTCCCCGTCCAGCCCACTCCCTCCCCATCCCCCTTGGCAACCCCAAGTCCGTTCTCCACGTCTGGGAGTCTGTTTCTCTTCTGTAGATAAGTTCATTTGTGCCGCATTTTAGTTTCCACCCAGGAGTGCTCTCATCTGGTAGTGGTCTTTCTCAGATTTTAGTCCGACCCACGCAGGAGGAGTTGCCCCACCCCTTGTGTGGCCCCACCGTAAAAGGACCGTGTCCACCCCCACAAGTGCCGCCCCGCTGAGGCAGGAGGCGTTTCTTAGGAACCCACCGCAGGAAGGCTGTCTCTTGGCGGCAGACTGAGGCTTTCACCTAGTCCTGGGCTCAGCTCTCCCCCTCTGTGGGGTCCTTAAGAGCCAAGTGTTGACATGCAGCTATGGGAATACGCCGCGAGGAAGCAGACATCACTGAACACTGAGCGTGTCGGGACTTAGGGGGTTTTCTTTCAACACAGGGATCCCACTAAAAGGGTCGGGAGAAAGTTAAAAGCAGGCAGTGTGCAGAAAATCCAGCTCAGACGAGCAGCTGGGGCTGTGACGCCCAAGCAGAGCCGAGTGGCTTTTTTCTGCCGTCGGCGGCTGCCCCCCATCTGTGAGTCTCTGATGTGTCAGGAACCCACTTCTGTCCTCTACCCACTGCTCAGAAGGCTGAGAACCAGCTTCACTATAAGACATGTGAGGCATAAACATGGGCATAAACGAGGTTCATTGCAAGTCCCTGGCAGTTTCTTAGCTAGGGCACCGTGAGCACAAGCAACACGCGAAAGCAGAAATTGGGCTTCCTCAAGATTAAAAACTTGTGTCAACAGAGCTCTATCAAGAAAGCAAAAATACAGCCTACGGGCTGGGAGAAAAATGCGTGCACACAATTTATCTGATGAGGAAGGATCTTGTATCTGGAGGGTAGTAAAGAACCCTTACGGTGTCTGTCCATCAACAGATGAATGGATTAAGATGTGGAACATACATGCTGTGGAATACTACTCACCCATGAAAAATAATGAAACCATGCCATTTGCAGCAACATGGATGGACCTACAGATTCTCATACTAAGTGAAGTCAGAAAGAGAAAGACAAACAGCAGGTGAGATCACTTCTATGTGGAATCTAAAAAAAAATGATACAGATGAACTTATTTATAAAGCCCTAACAAACTTACAGACTTTGAAAAGAAAGTTTGATCTTACTCTAGTGTTAGGACTTAGTATTAGCTTGGTCTTAGTTCAGTATTAGTTCAGTTTAGCAGTGTTAGTAATCGGTTTAGTATTAGCCTAGTATCCACGCTTCGTGTAACGTTAGCTTGATATTAGTTTAGTACTTACTATTACTAATTAGTTTAATGTTCGTAGTTAATGTTAGTTTGCTGTTTGGCGTTATTAATTCATTTAATATTACCTTGATCTTAGTTCAGTATTACTTCAGTTTAGTAGTTTAGTGGCTTTGTATTAGTCTAGAATGAATGCTGAGTGCTAGCTTGGTAGTAGTTTAGTACCTCTCATTAGTAATTAATTTAGTTAATGTCAATTTGGTCCTAGTTTGGTGTCTGGTATTATTTAGTTTAGCGTAGTTTTGTATCAGTTTACTACTAGTATTAATCTGGTATATAGTATGGTAGCGAGTTTGGTATTAGTGTTCATGCAGTGTTAGTCTGGCGTTTGGTATTACTGTTTAGTTTAATGTTAGTTTTGTATTAGTTTAATACTTTAGTGTTTCATATTGCTGATTAATTTAGTGTTAGCATTTAGTGTGGTGTTGATCTGGCGTTTGAGTATGTGTATTCGGTTTAGTGTTAGTTTTGTGTTGGTTCAGTGTTAGTTCAGTGTTTAGTACCAGTGATTAGTTTTGCATTAGTCTTGTATCAGTAGCTAGTATTGGTTCAGTATTTAGTATCAGTGATTACTTTAGTGTGAGCTTCTAGCTTAATAATAACCAGTGTTTGTTTAGTATCTGTACTTACCTTAGTATTAGCCTAGCACTTTAGTGTGAGCTTTTAGCTTAATAATAACCAGTGTTTGTTTAGTATCTGTACTTACCTTAGCATTAGCCTGTCACTCCAGATCCTCTGGTGGCTGTGTAGTATCGATCCACTTATCTGATGATCAGCCTAAACACGTGATTCTCGGCCATGAACACAGAGAAAATTAAACACTTGGCCATCCCCCCACCTCACCTCTGACTTGCTTGTTTTCTGCTAAATATCAGGATCCTCTGAGCGTCGTGCTTACAGCTGAATAGCATCCTTCTGCGCAGACCTCCAACGGGATCTGTTGACGCCTCGCTCTTACAAGGTCGTGCTTTCATCCCTCTTTCCTCCACTTCCCCCCACCCCGGGTGGATCCCAAATGAAATCTGAATGTGCCATTACAATATCCAGTCTCCCCGGAGACTTCAGACACGTCCGTCTTTTATGTGTGTGCTGGGTCTCGACACTAAAACCCAGGAACTGCCCTCCGTGCACAGGGTGCACTGTTGAAATAGACGACAAGAGAGGAAATGAATGTCTAAATGTTAAAACCACATTGAGGGTGTGATTTTTTTTGCAGAGGCTGAATAATGTAAGAAAGGCATCTGAACTTGGGGGTGTTTTTCCAGCCCCCTCCTCCCCACTCACTCCCCCCACCCCCATTCACATTGGCCCTCACCTCCATGCTTGTGTTGCTTATTTGGGGGTGTGAAGGGAGCTTATCTTATTCCTCAGGTATTTCTAAGACCAGGGCAGCAATTATAGAGGAGAAAAGGGCATGGTTATTCCAGAGTGAAAGTTTGAGGCCAACCAGGGCTGCTGGGTCAGAGTAAACAGTGCATTTTCCCACAGACGCAATATTTTTAAAGCAAAGATCATCCAGATTTTCTACCTTTCTGGGTTTCACATTCGTTGTCTTTAAAAGCTTTAAAATTATGTGCAGCTAGAGATTAACTGATTAACTCCATCTCTTGAGGTTCCCCTTGTGGCTCATAGCGTCCATCCCCTTCAAGCAGACCACTCAGTGGCACTGGGCACAGTCACAAGGCTGTGCAACCACTACCTCTGTCCAGTTCAGGAACATCCTCGCCACCCACCCCAAGGAAACTGTACCCATCAACCAGCCGTTTCCATCACCCAGTCCTCAGAAGCCACCCATCTGCTTTCAGTCTCTCTGGATTTTCCTTGGATGTTTCCTGTCCATGGAATCCCACTCTGTGTATCCTTCTGGGTCTTGCTTCTCTCCCTGAGCCTTGTGGGTTCAAGGTCCACCCGTGTGGCAGCCTGTGTCAGAGCTTCACCCCTTCTCATGGCTGAGAAATATTATTCTGTGTGGGTAGACTCCACTCTGTGCATCCATCCACCCACCCATCCATCCATCCACCCATCATCCCAGCATCCACCCACCCATCCATCCATCCACCCATCATCCATCCACCCATCATCCATCCACCCATCATCCCAGCATCCATCCACCCATCCATCCACCCATCATCCCAGCATCCATCCACCCATCCATCCATCCATCCATGCTCCCATCCATCAATCCCTCCATCCATCCATGGACTCTTGGAGTGTTTCCATGTTTTGGCTGTTGTGAATGACTCTGCTGTGAACAAGTGTGTACAAGGTCTGTGTGGGCGATGTTTCATCCATCTGCTGATGAAAACTTGAGTTGTTTCTACCTTTCAGCTGTTGTGAACAGTGCTGCTAGGAATAATCGCGTGCAAGTTTTTATTTGAGCCCCTCTTTTCAGTTCTTTGGGGCAGGGCATCCACCTAGGAGTAAAATGGCTGGATCATATGACATATTCCAAGCTCCACTTTTAGGGGAGCCTCCAAATTGCTTTCCATAGCAGCTGCATCATTTTACATCCCCACCAGGAGCATATAAGTTTCAATTTCTTGACATCTTTGCTGACACTTGTTATTTTCCTTAAAAAAAAAAAAGCTGTAGCCTACCTCGTTTACCCCATTCATCTTTCCCCTGTAGAGAGCAGGAAGCCAAGGCTCAGGGAATTTCTGTGGCCCAGGGCCACACTGCTGGTGGCCAAAGCCAGGCGTCAAAACTCCATTCACCTCATCAGTAAACTAAGATTTAAGACTCTGGTTGGAAGAGACACTCGTCAACGTCCTGTTACTGAAGTTATCTGTATGGGTTAAATGCCACAGATGAGTCAATGACCATGAGAAAACCCATAAACAGAGGCAGGGAGGGATGTGCAGGCAGTGAGCTGCCAGCTGCCACCTACATGGCTGTTCAACTTGTGGGGCCAACTCGATCCTGAGTCTGACCACGATCTTCCCCAGTAGGAAACTCAAGCTCCTTAGTTTCCCCTCGCAGTTCACATGTGAAGGTCCCAAGAAATGACCCAGGGAGCGCAAAGCCAGACCAGAGTCTACACCGACTTTTCCTCCCATATAGAGCTGTCACGTCTGCTTCTGCGGCATAGTGTCCCCGTGGACTAACTGCATGAGAGGATGAGGGTGCATGGCCCCACAAGAGTGGGTGACGGCAGTTAGTGCATCAAGGCAGGAAACTTTGAAACTGACCATCGCTCATCTCATGGACCACTTTGAGGACCAGAATACACTCTGCCACCGTCCATGGTTGAATGAGGTCTGGGACCTTTGTCCCTGAGATCTTTTGCCTCCAACGGTTCTTCCAATCACACTTGGCATCTTAACATCCTTTCTCCAGCTGTGTCAGAAACATTCACGAGGTCACTCAGAAGTCACGAAGGTCCAGAGGACTACCCTGTCGATCGAGGGTTCATCACCATTGATCTGTATTCTGACCCAATATTACTTGACTTCAGACCTTACCAGGAGGCTGCCTCATTTCTCTTTTTTATGCCCCTGGAATGAGGTCTTTCTCCAAGGTCACACTTTACAATATCTCCCCCCAAGCGGAGACTCCCAATATGGCGCTCCACATCTATGCAGGATGGTATCAACCCACCGGAAAGAATGCAATCAGACAGCTTGAGTCTACAGGCTGGACAGCTAGACAGGCTGGTCATCTTGCCAACCCAGCTGGCTCCCTTCAGGTATGAGTGACCTCCCATGACACTCCTGCCTCTCCGTACTCATTGGACCCAACTAAGGCCAAATCAAGAATGGACTGACCTAGTGGAGGCTATACTGGGCTTTATCATCGATCCTTTATCTCTGTTTATCTCGTATTGGCTCATCGACAAGGACTCACAAGGTCTCTGGTCATTTTCTCTCTGCCCCCAGGTCTTATAATCTTCAAGTATGCTTCTGAGACTTCCTTCATGCCAACCTCTTAAGTTGAGGTGGCCCCTGGGTTTCTGTGGGGAGGAAAGTGTGCATCTTCACAGCATTCTACTGCCTCTTTCTTTCTTTCTTTCTCTTTCTTTCTTTCTTTCCCTTTCTTTCTTTCTTTCTCTCTCTTTCTTTCTTTCTTTCTCTCTCTCTCTCTCTCTCTTTCTTTCTTTCTTTCTTTCTTTCTTCCATGTTGCTCACAGTGACTTTTCGCTTTGTAGGCATGTGTTCACCAAGCCGTGTGCCAGCATTTGACCCCGAGCGGGTGGATGAACTGTTCACATGGAGTGGGGGTGGGGGTAGGGGAGAGAGAATGCAAAAATGGAACTCTTGCAACGTGGTTTGAATAAAAGATGACAGTGAATGAATTTAGAACTGTAAGACATGCAGGCATTTCAGGGCCTCAGAGGACTTGTGTGGACCTTTTGGGGCATGGGGGTGGGGAAAGGGTGCAGGACCGATTAGCATTCTGTGAGTTCACATTTGAATTTTATTTCCGAACAATGTCCCAGTGTCAAGGCAATCCTTGCCAGGGTGAGCCTTGTGATAATTAAATTTTGCAGGAGAGACCTTCAAAATCTGGCTGCAATTGACTCTCTGCTCTACCTAGCTTCGCTCAGATGGACCCTCAGAATGCGATTGGTGGTAGAAATTAGGGGGTGGGGGGAAGTCTTCAAATAAAGCATCTGTGCCTCTCCCTTCTGAAGGGGAATGTCCTGCCAGCTCTTGGGAAGTTAATGAGAGTCTCTGGCTCAGTTCACCTTTCAAGAAGGGAGAACAGATACCCAACTGATGGCCACCCAAAGACCAGGCACCCACCAGGAACGTCGAGCTGAGTTTCTGGGGAGGCTGCCCAGAGACGGAGGCTGGGATTTGGGCTGTGGGGGATGGACTGGGAGCGACGCCCTGTGTGAAGGAAGAAGGATTGTGTAGACAAAGGTGCTAGCTTGGTTCAACCATGACAGAGACCTCACCCGACCCCCCCCCGGTGGCTAGAATACCATCTTAGGACCCCAGGTGGTGTCCTGAGAGAGGGCATGCTCTTCGGTGAGGCAGCTGCCTTCATCCAAGGGTAGTTTCTGGTGGAGGAACTGAGCTGTGACCCAGAAGCTGCCATGACACCCAGACACTGGGAGAAGGAGTGGCTGGACCCCGAAGGGCGGCCATCGCATGACCCTCCTCAGTGCCCAGGCTGGTCCACCCTTCCCTGGGATCCAGCCGAGTCCCGAAGACAGTGAATACCATCCAGCTCCCTGGGTTCTAGCTGGTTCTCTCTCCTGGGGAAACAAGGGGGAAAGGGAGGGGGAGCCACAGGTTGTGTAGACAGCGTTGTCCGCCTCCTCTATGCACCGTCCCAGAATGTACCCTCATGCCCAGCCCCTTCTGCTCATCTAGGGGGCTCACCTTGTGGGATCTATCAGTGTATCTATTATCTATCACCTATCCGTTGATCTACTTTTTATATGTCTTGACATCTGCCTACCTCTATGTTCAACTTTCATTTCTCATCCATCTATCTATCTAATGTGGTTATCTATCATTTATCAACCTAAATATCTCCCTATTCCTCTATACTTTTATTGATCATCTACCTATTATCTATCTACCATGTATCATCTTTATCTATTGTGCTTATCTATCTATCTATCTATCTATCTATCTATCTATCTATCTATCTGTCACCTGTCCACCTAGAGCCAATGTACTTCTCGTGTGCTGGTAGCCATGCATCTCTAACTTTGTCCACAGACTCTCATAGAGCCTTCTGATTTCAGCGCTCCCCCGTCCACCTTTCTCATGAAGCTGCTCTCGGAGACTTTTTCTCCATGTGGAAGACACTAGTGGAGAGTGGGTGGCCCTCCCTCCACAGGGGCTCCAGCTCCAAGGGCAGAGAGAGCCAACCTCCCCACCCTCCTCACCCCCTCGCAGGCCCCCTCCCTCCATGGATGCTCAGATGCCAAGACGGACCTTACTGGGGGGAGTCACTGGGCGTCAGTAAACGAGACACTGGGTGACATGTCTGCCTTCCTCTCTTTTGGCAACAGCTGCTCCAGCCGCCAGCGTGTTCTTGCAGATTCGAAAGTTCTATCATGGGCAAATCCTCAATTCCAGTTGCGTGGTGTTGGCACATGGCCCGCATCAGAGCAGACACAGTAAGCAGTGAAGGATGCCACTGGGAAGTGTGACTGGGACCTGATAACAAGAGGGAGCCTCTCTGAGAGTCTTACATTGTACGCTTGTGCCCAGGGTTGAACGTCACCGCGGTGTGTTGTACGGACCCAGACTCCTCCTAGGGACTTACCTCGAAATATGAGAGCTCTGCTCCGGGAGTCCGGCCCACGCGGTTCATACTGCCCCGCGGAGCAGGCAGTTGAGTGCATTTCCCCTTGAGGCCACAACCTCACGGATGCAACGATGGGTTGGCCAAAAATTCCTCGAACCTTTCCCCCTCCGCCATCTGGAAAGAGTCCCCCTCTCCGAGGGGTGCCTAAAAACCCTGTGCGAGTCGAGGGTGCTGGTCAACGGCTGCTGGGTATTCCATCTCCTGAGGTCATCAATCTCCTACTCAGCTCAGTAGTTATTTTTCTAATTCACTTCCAGATTCTTAATATTTATGGCTCCGTATAAAGCAATATGTGCTTTGCCGGCAAGGAGAGGACGGCGGCTTAATTTCGAGTCCCCGTCCCCGCCGCCCTCTTTCCGCGGCGCGGATGTTTCACGGCTACCCGTGCAGACCTATTTTCCGAGACACGTAAACCACGAGTAGCATCGATGCACACTTCTGGCCGAGCAGTTCATCAACGTATTTAAGATCCCTGCTTATCGGCTGAAAGATTCAATGTAATAAATGACTGTAGGGCTTGATTAAATAGCGGGACTCAGCTGAGGCATTTAATCAATCTCCAGCGCCCGTTTACGGGAGCGAGAGTGGTTATTGCAGTTATGTGACAAGCCATAAAACGAAAAATAGAAAATATACTGGATGGAAAGTAATAATATTGTAATCAAAATGTATCTATTTTATATACAAGACAAATTCACAGAAAATAACCCCAGATGGTCACATGGCGCCTTGGCAGAGCTCAGGTGGGGGTTGCTCTCACCCGGGGGAGACTTTCTCGATTATCTGAGATGAGGATAACGTTTACTGAACCAAAATCAGGCCCAAGAGGTAAGACTGGAGTCCCCCCACCGTGAGTGGAGGTGTCTTCAGGTCCAGCACCCTCGCCTTGGTGAAAACAACAATCCAAATGGATTCCTTTTGCAGGGATAAGGGATAATACTGTTGCTGGTGGGTGGTGCCTTATTGGGTCTAAATCCCTCAAGATCCTGTATTAGAGATTGTGTCAGTGTCCTGGGGTGGCTGCAACAAATGACCTCAGACTAGGGACTTAAAACATGACAAATCCACCCTCCCCCATCCTGGGGACCAGACGTCTGAGGTCAAGGGGTCCCAGGGCTGCAAGCTCCAGAGGCTCCAGGGGAGGGTCCTTCCTGCCTCTTCCAGCTTCTGAGGGCTCCAGGCGGCCCTGGGCTGGTGGCCGCCTCCCTCCCGTCTCTGCCTCCGTCTTCCCGTGGCTTCTCCTCTGTGTCTGGGTCTCCTCTTGTGTCTCTTAGGAGGACACTGTCCTTGGATGGAGGGCCCCCTCATCCCGGAGGACCTCCTCTCAGACCCTTCCCGTGGCTTCTCCTCTGTGTCTGGGTCTCCTCTTGTGTCTCTTAGGAGGCC
>PVHT021183671.1:363768-393392 GCA_004024745.2 Catagonus wagneri | reverse complement strand
CCCCCTCATCCAGGAGGACCTCCTCTCAGACCCTTCCCGTGGCTTCTCCTCTGTGTCTGGGTCTCCTCTTGTGTCTCTTAGGAGGATCCTGTCCTTGGATGGAGGGCCCCTCATCCAGGAGGACCTTCTCTCAGACCTTTCCCTTCATCACACACCCTATTTGCTAATACGGTCCCATTGCAAATCCCAGTGTTTCAGACATTAACAGATTTTAGGGGGGGACAAGAATCAACCCACGTGACACACACACTTACAATGTGACTCGCGTGGCTCACAGATGAACTCGGAGGTAACACAGACAAGATTGACCTATGTTGGTGTGGTTGGCTTTTCCCTTGTGAATCTCCATTGGCCTCAGAAGAACCCGCCCTGGGTCACCGCTGCCCCTTCATCTGGCCCCAGAGGGACATTCAGGGGCACAGCCCACACCCAGGTCCACGCTGGTGCCAGGGGCATCGGAGAGGCACGGTGCAGACCTGGCCACCCTGTCCCCTGGAGCTTGGAGTCTAGATCCCGGTGTCCTCGGTCCAGCCTAGTCCAGCTCAACCGTGGCTGACCCACAGAGCTCAGGAAACATGTCGTCTTTGGCCACCGAGTTTCAGGCTGTTTCGTGCCATGATGTTCTTGTGATAAGAACTGATGGTTACACCAGCTATGCCCAAGATACGTCGGCTGAGTAGACGCCGGCGTGTGGCTAGACTGTGTTCCTGAAACCAAGACCTGTGAGAAGGTCTTTGCGGTCCGAAGACTTTCTGTGTGCGCTTGGCCATACCGTGCTACGAACGGAGTGGCGCCCCCCATACGTGTACAGTGACACCCTCAGCCCCAGGGCGAGTTAGGGTGCAGGGAGGGGTTTCCAGGAGGTGAAGGAGGTTAAATGAGCTCCTTGTCTGCTAAGCTCGGTGTACCTCCTAAGAAGAGGAGAGAGAGGATGAGGTCTCTTTCTGTCTCTGCCGCCACGCGTGGGCCGGAGGCCGCGTGTGCCTCGGTGAGAAGGCGGCCGTCGGCAAGCTGGGGAGGGAGCCTGGCCGGCAGCGAATCTCAGGCCCGAGAGGATTAAGCGTTTCCGGTTCGGGTAGATAAGGAGGAGGCCCAGCCCAGGACGACGTGGCCAAGGTCCCGGGTGCTTGTCCATCACGTGGGTGCAGACGTCCCGAAGCTGGCGGGAAAGGGGTCCTTCTTCGTAGTTCGCTCTCCCTTGGGTCCAGAGGGAGCCGCTAAGAGGCTTCTCGGCGGTGCGTTGTGTTAGGCACGGGGTCCGAAGGGCTTTCAGAAGCACGGTTAACTAAGCACACAGCCCAGAACACATTCTTTACTGCGGGAGGCTTTTTCCATCCGAACGGAGCTCTTTTTACTACCGAGAAGCCAGAGTTCCCCCAACATCGTAAAATGATTACACGCGCTCCGTCGCAGGATTTTAATAATCACGAAACATCTGAGTACAATTAGAACTTCCTCTCTAACTTCTCAGTTACCGGGAGCCTGACTAGTTTCCTCTTCCAGATTTGCGAAGCATTCTTGACGCAGTTTAAGAACAAAAGAGAGCCCTTCTTTGGGAGGCGGCAGAGAGAGGCCCGGGGGACGGGAAGGGGTCCACGGCTCGCCCACTGTCACTTTCGGGGGCGGTGTGTCCCGCGGGCTTTCTCAGCGAGTCCGTCTTGCGAGAAGGACCGGGCGAGCGCTGGGGCCGAGGGTCTGCCTTTGCGGTTTATACTTCTCACCGCAGCGCGGACGCTCTGCAGGGCCTGCACGTGGGAGCATGGGACGGACCGGGAGGGGACGCGGGCGGCGAGAAGGCCTGAGAGGACCCTGCGCCAGGAAGCTGAGCTTCAAAGGAGGCTGGCACGGCAGACCCCGCCCACGTTCGTCGTCAGATCAGGCGGCAGGAAGGCCCCAGAAGGACCTCGATGAGGTCCTCCGAGATGCCGGCCCAGAGCGTGGCTCCCCTCCCCGCGGCAGGCAACGTGGAGAACTCCACCTCCGGGCATTTGATTTCACCCTTTGCCCCAGGGAAGGCATCCGACTGGTGGGCGGAGGCAGGGGCCGGGGTGGCCGCGGGATTCAGAAGCAGGTGCCTCCGAGCATCCCGGGCTGCTGGCCTTCGAGGTCTGCAGACAGGACACTGAGGATGAGGCAGGGCGCCCCCGGCAAAGGGGGAGCCCCACCCAAGAGGACGCACCCTGGGCCCAGCGCAGACTGGAAACAGAGGAAAGAGTCACCCCTGGCGGGAAAAACAAGCAGCAGTGAGAGAGCAGGATGCGTGTTCTTGGGGCAGGGGTGGCTGAAGGGGGTGAGGTCAGGGCTTCCCGTCATGGCTCAGCGGTTAACGAGCCCGACTAGCGTCCTTGAGGACGCAGGCTCCATCCCTGGCCTCGCTCCCTGGGTCAAGGATCCGGCGTTGCCGTGAGCTGTGGCTTAGATCTGGTGTTGCTGTGGCTGTGGTGTAGGCCGGCAGCTGCAGCTCCGATTCAACCTCTAGCCTGGGAATTTCCATAGGCTGCAGGCGCAGCCCTAAAAAAAAAAAAAAAAAAAAATGGAAAGGAAGCAGGTGAGGTCAGAAATTGTGGCTCTGCCCATCAATGGGCTGTCTGCGTCGGCCACCAAGAAGGGGGACATCAAAGAGCTGTGCACAGCTCCCCAAGGGACATGGTGAAAGGACAATTCTTAGGAATGAAAGAATGCCCTTCAAATGCCATGCGCAGAAGAGCTGTCTGGGCTCTCGCGAGTTTGGTCTGCGAAGCCAGGCCGAACGTCCCTGTCACTGGATGCGTGTCTGAACATGCATGCCAAGTGGCGACGCGGGGGTGGGGCTCTCAAGACGGCGTGTGCGCCAGGCCCCCGGTTTGGATGGGCGATGAGCTCCGAGACGTTTACGAGACAGGCTCCCCCGCGGAAGAGATTAGGGGAGGCACTGAAACAAGCGGGGTGGGCTATTTGCTTCCACCAGCCTGCGTGGAGAGATGGATGTAACTGCAAATCAGGAATTTATGAAATACTGTCGCTGCGCTCGTCGGCGCCAGACGGTTCCAAGACAAGAGCTCTTCCCCCGAGGACAGCCCTGTTTGCGGGTGGGGACGGCGCTGCGGACTTGCTCTTTGTCTCCGTTTCACACGAGTCCGCTCCAGCTTCTAGGGCTCCGCCGGGGAGACCCCGCGGCCGCTCCGCCCGAGAAGGACGGACGAAAGAGGCACCGGGTCCCCCTTCCGCCTGCGGCAGCTCCAGACCCCTTTACAGCCTTCCAAGCGGTGACCGCCGTTGGTGTCTCTCCACCTCCACGTCGCGGATGCAGCCGGACGTGGCAGACTGAGCTTCCATCACCGCCAGCTCCCCTGGTCCCCCTGGAGCTGAGCGGAAACCTCATCTCCGTGGAAACCAGAGGCCATGCCCTGCCGTCACCCGCATCCCAACCTCTCCAAGGCCATGAGGCTTCTCAGAGGAAATACGCGCTGCCCACCCCTCCGCCACGCCCCCTTCCACAGCAGGAGGCGCTGGCGGTGATTTCAAAGGTCCTAGCCCGACATCCTTGCCTGATACTGAACCAGGAACACAGAATGAGCTTTTTTTTTTAAAAAAGGAAAATGTCACAGGTGTTCCCGCCGTGGCTCATTGGGTTATGAACCTAATATCCATGAAGACTCAGGTTCAATCCCTGGCCTCGCTCAGTGGGTTAAAGATCCAATGTTTCCATGAGCTGTGGTGTAGGTCGCAGACGCGGCTTAGATCTTCCGTTGCTGTGGCTGTGGTGTGGATCTGCAGTTGCACCTCCGATTTGACCCCTAGCCTGGGAACCTCCATGTGCCACAGGTGCAGTCCTAAGAAGGAAAAGAAAAAGTGACAGGAGTTCCTGCTGTGGTGCGGTGGGTCGAGAATCCCCAGCAGCGGCTGGGGTCCCTGTAGAAGCGAGGGTTTGATTCCAGGCCCAGCACAGTGGGTTTGAGACAGGCCGGGACCTGGGATCCAGGAGCCTTGGCTGCAGCGGCTGCCGTGTCCCCCCTCTGGCCGGACCCCTGGACCTGCCCCTACCCTCACCCCATAGAAGGAGCCAGCTTGCCTCCCCGCAGCAAGTGAGGCAGCAAGGGGAACTGCTGCTTGCTTTGGCTCCCTGTCCCGCCAGCTGCAGCAGGCGCCCCAGTAAACCTCGCCTGGACCTTCCTGTCTGACCGCTTGCTTATCAATCTCTATTGATTCAGGAGGGAAGGGCCTGGGACGGTAACACGTGGAAGGAAGCTTAGAGATGAACGTCTGCTCAAACGTCTTTCTGAAGGTGACGCAGGGTGACTCACAGAAGGGCCCCACTTAAGGCCGGACATTCAGCTGTCCTAGCTCGGAGCCAGGCGCCCTGTCCTCCACCTGCGTCGAGAACAGGACCCCTCGTATCTTTCTCAGACAGACAGCCTTTCAAACAAACCCATGGATACAGCCAGGGGGCAATGACACAGAGACGAGGACCCGCCCCCAGAGGGCTCGCTGCATTCAGACCCCTCTCTCTTTCCAGGAGCAGAAACCAGCCTCTGAACGCCTCCCTGTCACCCCAGGGCCCCACCCTCTCCGATGTCCCCCTCCCCTAGGCTGAAATGCCCCACCCAGCCCTCCGTTTTTATTTATCTACTATTTTGTTCTTTTTAGGGATGCACCTGCGGCATGTGGAAGTTCCCAGGCTAGGGGTTGAATCAGAGCTGCAGCTGCCGGCCTACACCACAGCCACGGCCACAGCCACAGCCACGTGGGATCTGAGCCACGCCTCGCGACCTGTGCTGCAGCTTGTGGCCACACCAGCTCCTTAACACACTGGGCGAGGCCAGGGATCAAACCTGCATCCTCACGGATAATAGGTCAGGTTCTGAACCCGCTGAGCTGCAACGGGAGCTCCTGCAAGCTCCATTTTTATAGCTTTCATGTGTTTTTAGGTATCCATAAACAACATACAGTATTGCTTTGGGTGTGTTAAAAAAATTCACGGAATTGAGAAAGAAGCTGGTCTGAAAAGGCTATTGGCTGTGGGATTCCAGCTCTAAGACCTTCCAGAAAAGGCGCGACTCTGGAGAGAGGAAAAGGCTCAGTGGTTGTCATGGTTGGGGGGAGGATGGGGTGGGCCACAGGGGTTGTTTAGGGCGGAGAAAATACTCCATGTGACTCTGCAATGATGGGTACAGGTCCTTACACCCGCGTCCACACGCACAGACCGCCCGCCACCAAGAGTGCTCTGTAATTGCAAACTGTGAAAGCCAGAGATCTATCAGTGTTGCCCTACTGATTATAACAAAGGCAGCACAACCCTTCAAGTCCTTATAGAAAAAAAAACAAACACGTCTATTCATTGAAAAAAAAAAGTTTCTGTGAGCAATGAAGTCCTGCTGTGCAGCATGGGGAACTCAGTCTAACCACTCGTGATGGAACAGGATGGGGCGAAATGTGAGAGAAAGCATGTATGTATTTGTATGACTGGGTCACTTTGCCATATAGCAGAAATTGACAGATGGTTGCAAATCAATTGTAGCAATTTTTTTTTTAAGTCCCATGAAGGGTCCAGGTTGTGTCCACTGGGGGTTTAAATTCCCTGGACAAAGAGATGTTTATCACGCCTGTTTTGTCTAGATCAATCCACGCGGCTACGTGTAAGTTCAAATCACATCTTTTCACGGTTACAGAGCCCTGCAGCGCATGAAGGTAGCACACATTCCACAGCCCTGTTTTGAGGGCTCAGCGATGTGTGTGAGGACCAGGAGCTCCCGGGAAGGGGTTCAGCCCACATGTGGCAGAAGTGGGGATCAGTAACGCTGTTTCCTTCTTACAGACAGCTGCATGACGGACACCAGGTGACCAGGGAAACGCCCCGAGGTCCACCCGACCCCAAACGATTTGGGGGCCAGTCTCACCTGCCCCCCTGCCTTGTTTGCTTTTCCCAGTGAATCTCCGACCCGGAGGCTCTGCCTTGAGTCCCCACTGACGTGCATCCTGCTGTGGATGCCCAGAGTCACTGGTGGTGAGAAATGTGCCACTTCCAGTCCGTCCAGCAGAGTCCATTAAAGGGCTGAGTGTGGAAGAGGTGGCCTGTCCCGGTTACTATGTAGGGAAATAACGGCGGCTCCAGGGCGGACGGAGGCGGAGACAGAAGCAAGGCTGCAGCCGGCGTGGGGAAGGAGGGACAGCCCGCTACCGGGAAGGCAAGGCGGAGGTCAGCCCTGGGACAGGCCCTGTGGAGACCAGTGGGGGGAAGGACGCCACCTGCGGTCTGCTGTGCAGGTAGAGACGTGCACCCGGGGTGCGACGAAGGTCGTGTGGACGGAAAAACCCAGCTACTCCCAGCACATTGTCTGTGCACCGTGAGCCTTTGCAGAGATGCTCAGGGGAGAGACAGCAAAGAAGGGAACGTTCACACTCCAGCTGAAGGCAGCTGAAACCGGTCGCCAAAATGCACAGCGAGGTTTAGCCTGAGAGCCCACCTGAGCTGCGGCACTGGCTGCGCGGTCACCTCCTTTCTGAGACCTCTGCACCCTTGCCAAGAATTTTAATGGTCCCAGAAATTATCATGGTAATTCCAGCTGAGAGGAATCTTTGCAAACTTGGAACTTGGACACATCTTCAGAAAAAGGAAAGCCAAGCCTCACTCATCTCTCGGGCTGCTTCCCTATTGAAAAAGCAGTCTTCATATTTGCATAGAATATTCTAAATGAGAGCCATCTGCTTGTCATCAGGCCGAAACAAGGCACAGTTCCCATAAAACAGAGAATCCCTTTATGAAAACGTTCGCGTGAAAACTTTGTGCATAGAGACGCTTTTACACGCATCCCAAAAGAGTCGCTTTGAAATAGTTTTTTTTTTTTTTTTTGTATTCTACCACATCGAAGAAAGTCGCAGGCATTAAAATCCAACACATTAATTTTGTCTCCCTGAAAGCCTTCTGGCCAATTATAGACCAGCCCCGGGGGCCGACACACAAGTAAATCCACTTACTCTCAAGATGCGGGAATTTTCTTTTTTTTTTCTAATACACTGTGTGGCACCGACAGTATTGATCTGATGTTATTACATATATTAAAACTCCAAAACTACTTTTGAAAATATAATAATTCTGCAAGTTTTCAGAAACTTAAGAGCATTTGAAAAGAGAATAACCCATAACCCAACGTGGGGCAAAATTTAATTCTATGTTATGAATAAAATCGTCTCTCGTCCCCCAAGAAAACCTTAGCCAAAAAAAAAAAAAACGCCTGCCAGTTTCTAGCAACTTGTGATAAATACCACCGCAAAGCCCCTTCTTAGAAGCAGAAATTAAAGGGACAGTATTGCTGGGATTAAATTTCTCCTGGAAAATTAGCGCTCCAGGAAATCTTTGAAATCTCTCCAAAGAGTTGATTAGCCCATATGTTGGAGGTAAAGTCGCTGTGGCATGCAGGGAGAGGAAAACGGGACCAGAACATTCCTCCCTTACTGCAATTGTATCTGTCTGTCACAAATTAAGAGGAGATGATGAACCCCTCAGAAACAGAGAAGGCAGAAGTGAAAGCCGTTTTTGCTTTTCACCCGTTGCCTTCACGTGGGAACTTCAATGCCCAGAGCTTCGGGGCTTTAAAAAGTCAAATTGAATACAATCCAATTAGGGTTAATTTGATGTCTCATTTATGGTTCAGCATGGTGATCCTGGGAGCAGGCTTATGAACTCAGAGCTTGCACACGGAAATTGGCCTAAATTACAGCATCTCGGGTGTAACCCTTTAAATGGCCCTTTTTCCCCCAACGAGCTTAACTTTTACAAAAGTGTAAATGCTTGGAGAGGGGTTCTTGGGTCCACAGGCCAAGCATCCCTTGACCTCCTCAAGCAAAGGGGTTGCCTCTTTTCCTGGAGAGACACCTGGTTTCCAAAGGGGGCTGTCCCAGAGCCCTCTCGGGGCCACCGAGTTGGGGTGGGGGGAGGAGGTTCTCTTTACATCCTTCTGCGTCCCTAACTCCCCCTGCCCTGGGGTCTTCTGACCACCTGCCCTTCTCCACCTGCTCAAGGGCCTATGTGCAGTACTCTTTGCTGTGGAACCATGCTAACAAGTTCTCTTTAATTGGGTCAACACTTACTGTCATCCACCGACACACCCACATGTCCACCCACTCACCCGCCCATCCATTCACCCATTCATCCGTTAACCCATCCTCCCATCCTATCCATCCATCCACCCATCCATCCCCTCTGCCATGCATTCATCCATCCATATACCCAACCATCCATACACTCCTCCATCCATCCATCCACACACCTGTCCATCCATCCATGCATCCACCTGTCCATCCATCCATCCATCCACCTGTCCATCCATCCATCCATCCACCTGTCCATCCATCCATCCACCTGTCCATCCATCCACCATCCATCCATCCATCCACCATCCATCCATCCATTCATCCATAATCCATCCACCCACCTGTCCATCCATCCCCCATCCATCCATCCATCCACCCACCTGTCCATCCATCCATCCACCTGTCCATCCATCCATCCATCCACCCACCTGTCCATCCATCCACCCGCTCATACATTCATCCATCCACCCACCCATCCACCCATCGCCCCACCTATCATCCATCCATCCTTCGCTCACTGCAGAATAAAGGAAACGACTTCCTCTTCCTCATGAAGAGCCCACATGGGCCTGGCAGAGACCAGCATCATGATTCAAGGCCATGCAGGCAAAGAGAATGATGTGGAGACAGACTTGGGGCCCAAAGAGGCATCCACAGAGGCCCGTAGGAAAGGAAGGATCACCAGCCATATCCTAACTCAGGCAATTAGAGAGGAACATTAATCAGCTGGGATATGTGGGGGTGCGATCGGGAGGATGAGAGGTGTTTTGTTTTGTTTTTTAATAAAAACTGCCCAGGTTGCATCAAAATTTCTGCTTAAATTTCTCCTTAAAACTTCTTCTTTAAGCTTAAGACGCCTAAGCCTTGAAAACTGGGAACTTCCTGTGGGTGTCCCTTACAGAAACCCCTTCAGTAAGGCGATATTGGTAATTTCACAAGATTCATTGAAAATGAAGCTAGAGAAATGGCTCACGCCCCCCATCCTGCCCCACACTGTGTCCCTCCTGTGCTCCCTGTCGGCCAAGACCATCATATTTGGAATGTGGCTGTGGGACCTGCAGGAAGGTGGCTGCGGCTCTGGTCTTCTTGTAGCTCAACTGGTTGGGTCAACACACCCCGACCTCCCCCCACCCTGGGCTTTCCCCGGAGCTCTGGGGGGCATGTGGGGAGCTGGGAGGTCACGCAAGGTGCGTAGGGAGAAAGGGGGTCTCCAGACCACAAGGGTCAGCGGCATTTCGGGGGTGTCTTGACTTCTCTGAGGAAGTGCTTCACCTGACACTTTTTCTCCTTCTTCTCCCAGGAATCCGTGCAGGGGAAGGGCCCCCCTGGTCCACTTGGTGCAGAGGCCATCTTCCCTCACTCTTGGCAGGCAGAGAAGGAAAGCTGCCGAGTGGAAGTGTAAAGCAAATGGCTCGGCTGCTGCCCTTTGCTTGAGATCGCCGGGCTGGTGACTTCCGAGAGGCCCAAGCTCGTGCATCTGGTGTGGTTTGCCCTCGGGTGAGAAAGTCACCCCCCCGCCCGCTCCCGAGGGGACAGTCTTGTGTCCTCTGACAGCCCAGGGTTGCCGGCCAGCTCACACTGGTCCAGCCCAAATCTCCTTTCCCTGCCGACATCATGTCCTTTTCATGTCCAAGCTGTGATGTGCTTTTGGGTTTTGTTTGTTTGTTTTGGTGTTTTTAGGGCCGCACCCTGGGCATAAGGAAGTTCCCAGGCAGGGGGTCCAATCAGAGCTCCAGCTGCTTGCCTACACCACAGCTCACAGCAATGCTGGATCCTAACCCACCCATCCATCCATCCATCCTGGGTTATGGCCAGATCCTTAACCCACCGAGCGGGGCCAGGGCTGGAACCCGCATCCTCACGGATACTTGTTGGGCTCTTAACCCGCTGAGCCACAGCGGAAACTCCTGCACTGTGCTCTAACACCGCTTCTCCAGGTGTTCCTGAGGCCCCCTGCTCTCTGATCTGTCTAGAGCATGCAATCCTCTGCCTCTTTGAGTCATTAAGGAAACTACAGCACAGCCGCCCCTTGGAATCAGAGACCGGCCGGCCACTCAGCTACCTCCTCCTGACCTGACTCCGAGCCATTAGCGATTCTGCCACCGCGCTTGAGCGTTCAGACAGTTGCGTGTAACGACTCCCGCCTCCGCCCTTCTCCCTCGCGTCTTGATGAGATGGCGAGGCTGGGCCCTGTCAGGTCCTGATGGAATTCCACCGCAGCAGCGGGCTCGGCGGCTCCCTTTCCTTGCTCGGCAGATGTTCTCATCGCGAGATGAATTAATTTATCTGACAGGATTCAGGTGAAAATTCCAGCTAAATGCCTGATGAGTGAATAACTCATTTAACTCAAAGGGCCCCTGCGAGAACCTAAATGTCGTCAGATTGGAACCAGTACTTGATTCTTTCCTTTCTGAAACTAAGCGACCCTCATCAAGGGCAAGGAAACAAGCTGCCGTCAGCCTCGAGGTTTAAAAGAACAGAGGGCGGACGCAACCTGGGGATGGGTCTGACGGATATCGATTACCTATTTTTTTGGCCCAGCCCGAAACCAGGGATCGAACCCACGCCACAGCAGTGACCCCCGCCACTGCAGTGACAATGCCACATCCCTAACCTGCTGTACCACCAAGGAACTCCATATAGTGCATTATTTTTTTTTCCTTTTTTCTTTTTTGCTTTTTACGGCCGCACCTGCAGCATGTGGAAGTTCCTGGGCTGGGGTGCAATTGGAGCTGCAGCTGTTGGTCTACACCGCGGCCAGAGCCTCACCAGATCCGAGCCTCATCTGTGACCTACACTGCAGCTTGTGGCAACGCCAGATCCTTAACTAACTGAGCAAGGCCAGGGATCGAACCTGCACCCTCACAGACACGGTCAGGTTCTTAACCTGCTGAGCCACAGTGGGAACTCCTGCAGGGGTTTCTTTGGAAGAGAGTTATTCAAGACTTCTCGCCACACACTTGAAACCAGGCCATGTTTCTCCCAGATGTCCTGTCCGGACCACTCTGAGGGGATCGATTAAAAGGACAAACGCTCCAGACTCCTGCCTTTAAAATGAGAATATAGTGCTTGATTTAGAAAACGAGAGCCACTCACCAAAGGGGAGGAAGGAATCTAGAGTTTGGGATTAGCAGGTACTCACTACTGCGTATAAAATAGGTAAACAACAAAGAATTCCTGTACAGCACAGGGAACTCTACTTGGCATCTTATAAAAACCTGCAGCAGAAAAGAATCTGAAAAATTATACGTGTATGTGTATGTATATGTGTATATATATATATATATATATATATATATATATATATATATAACTGAATCACTTTGCTTCACACCCGAAACGCACACAACACTGTAAATCAGCTCTACCTCAACTAGAAAATACAATGAACTAAAGTAAAAAAACAACACAGACGGAGGCAGCACGGAATTCTCGGTGGCATCGTGCAAAGAGAAATAGGCATCCTGGTATTGTTCGGTGCCTGGACAAAAGGACACAGCCTGGAAATAGAGAAACCTCCCAGAAGAGATCTCAGAGGGGTTGTTTATGCAAAACTCACACTGGCAAGGAGTCGGCTCTTCTCCCTCACCCTTGGCAGGCAGAGAAGGAAAGAGTAGAGTCGTGTAAGGAAAGGCAGAGGCCTTCTGCTCTCTGCTCCCTTCAGGGATGATGAGTCTGTGGAGGGAGGAAAAAACCATCCTGGGCCAGTGAGTGGTGGGCCACGTCTAATCAGGTGAGGGGGTGCTTTGGAGAGAAGGTGGTAGAGAGGAGAATCTGAGCTCTTGAGCTGGGACACCCAGCTCATCTTGTGTGTGTATAAGTCCTCCCGATGGGCTCTGTCTCTGTGGAGGACCTTGGCTGATCCAGCAGGTGTCTGGGGAATTTTCTCCCTTTCCTTTTTTTTCTTTTTAGGGCCGCACCGACGGCATAGGGAAATTCCCAGACCAAGGGTTGAATCGGAGCTGCAGCTGCCGACCTACACCACGGTGACTGCAACACAGGATCCAAGCCGTGTCTGGGACCTCACCGCAGCTCACGGCAACGTCAGATCCTTCACCCACTGAGCGACGCTGGGATGGAACCTGCAACCTCATGGACACTAGTCGGGTTCTTAACCCACTGAGCCGTGATGGGCGCTCCTGTCTGGGGAATTTATTTTATTTTTTTTTTGTCTTTTTTGTCATTTTAGGGCTGCACCTGCAGCATGTGGAGGTTCCCAGGCTAGGGGTCTAATCGGAGCTACAGCTGCTGGCCTATGCAACAGCCACAGCAATGCGGGATCCGAACTGCATCTGCAGCCTACACCGCAGTTCACGGCAACGTCAGATCCTTAACCCACTGAGTGAGACCAGAGATCGAACCCACAACTTCATGGTTCCTAGTCGGATTCGTTTCCACTGAGCCGTGATGGGAGCTCCTGTCTGGGGAATTTAGAGCAAGGGGTACTTTACTATTGCCAACACCCCATGGCAACGCCCCAGGTAACTCTCATCTTGAGAATGACCTCAGCAACACAGAATCGAGTCTCCACCTGGGGTACACAGCCCCTCCCGGCCGGCCTCAAGGAGGCGGGTCTTTAAAGAGCAGAGCTGTTTCCTGACCTAACCCCACTGGAGTGACCTGAGAAATTCCGGCGTATTTACCTGTCACAGATTTCCAGGAGTCCAGGTGTGTATCTGCACGCTACCTGCAAGCTTCAGGGAGCTTCCCGGTCAACAACATGGCAATGCCTCTATTGTTTTATTCCCCACGTGAGTGAGGTAGACATTTTCTCCTGTCTTTGGTTTTCAAGACAAATCTCTCCATGCGACACAGTGCATTGTTCAGAAAACCTCTCCCTCTCGCCTCCCCTCTGACTCTCCTTCTCTCCCCCTGCCCCTCTCTCCCTCTCCCCTCCTCCGTGTCTCTCTCTAGTTTGCTTCCTGTAATGAGCTGGAATGTAGGAAGCACATTTCCAACATACGCTTTTAACGGAGACACAACCAGCCACCATCAGGGTCCCTGATACCCTTGAGTCTGTTTACCAACTTCCTCCATAAACACGGCCAAAAACGTATTTCATTCAGACGTGTGCATTTTTCCCCCTCCTCCGTGCCTCGAAAATATGTCGGGGGAAAATGGAGCCATAGGAAAATGAAGTCTCGTATATGAATAATTTCGCCACGGCGCTGTGCTGCGGTCCTCAGACCCCGCCAAGCGTGGCCGGGCCGTCTGGCCGCACCTGTGGCCGTGCGGTGGGGACCCATCAATTCTCGCGTGATGTCCCCATTCACCAGATGCATGGCCACGAGACATACACAATTTGAATTAAGCCTTTCCTTATAGGCTCCCCGATTTTCTCTCCCTCCACGGACCAATAAAAGAAAAGCCGAACATTCGTTTCTCGGCTAAACACCAGTGCTTCGGTTTAAAATAAAATGCAGGCAGGCTTTAGCAGTGCAGCGTTTTCATCATTCTTGGAAGATGTGGAAATGAAAGCTACCTCATAAAAAAGATTCCAGCCACTGCATCTTTCCTACATTGTGGACCAGAAATAAGCAACATGCACGTGCACGCTTTCCTTTTGCTGTAATTTTTTGAGGTGCTTGCTGTTGGGGCATCGTTTCCGCAGGACTGAAACTGCAAATTCCCATGCACGATGTCTGCAGCGTAACCTTAATGCACTTGAACACACACTGTAAACAGAAGTCCTTGAGACCAGGAAATCTTGTTTTCACTTTCGTTCCTTAAACCATGCCTGCGCTCTCCGGCTCTACCACGGCTTGGACTTGATTAGTTAAAAATAGCCTGGGAACATTTCGAATTAAATGAAAATAGCAACTGTCACTTCCTTTTCATGTCCTGTTGAGGATCGCCTGGCATTTGCATTTGTAGATTTCCCTCCGTGTAAATTGGAAGACTCCGAGGCATTGTCAATAAAAATTGTATCAAGAAATGAATTCCGGGATGCAAATGATTTACCGGGTTTCGGTTTAATTTTAGAAAGTCAGGGGAGCGGAGGGAGCTCGAGGCTGCTCTGGGGGTTAGGGTCTTGCCACGACTGCTGGCTGTGTGAGACTGTGGGTCTGCGTGTGCATGCGTGTGTCGGGGGTGGGGTGTGAACACGCACATATGGGAGTGCTGTGCGGGCCGGGTTCTGAAGAAGGACCCCTGCTCCGGCTGGACACTCGCAGAACTTGAAGGAAACTCACCAAGCTGCTTTTGCCAGCCCTGCCCTGTGCTCACTCACCCCCACCGCTGGGCACAGATCTGGAGTTCCCTTCCTATTTCCTAAGGGCTTCTCTATGTGAAACCAACCACCTGCCCAGCTGGGGCTCTAAAATCTGTTTTGAAGATGCGAATTTGTTACAAAGCAACTGATACCTGTTTTGAAGAGGCGAATTTGTTACACAGCAACTGATGCCCATTCCTGAACAAGCTGGATGCTCTGGGAGTTTCCTATTTGTTTCTGCAAAATCGGCCACGAGAGGAAAATCAGATGCATGCAGAAAGCCGTGCAAGGAGAGAGGAGACCTTCAGAACGCAGGTGCCACAAGCACACGGCGGCTCACAGCTCAGACCTCTCCTCACACCTCCCCCGGCCCCCGCCCCTGTTCAGGAGGAAGGAGCCCCCCAGCCAGGTGTGGGGGTCACAGCTTTCCCTAGGAAACCACGCAGCCCTGCATCCGCATGGGCACACTCACCAAGGCAGCAACCCTTCCAACGCCTGATTCTTTGCAAACTCCTGGTCCTTTTTAAGATCGAGTGTCGTAGGCGTTGAAATACGTGCGCACGCCTTAGCCAGTGAGTATGGAAAAGACTGCGCTGCGCCTGCTTTTCTTAGACGCCTGTCTTTCCTGAAATGGCCATAACCCTGTTTTCGCCCTCTGTGGTTGTGGGGTGATTTGGCGCAGCGCCGTGATCTTCAGAAATGAACGTGTCTTGGAAGTTCCCCTGGTGGCTCGGCAGGTTAAGGACCCAACACAGTGTCCGTGAGGACGCGGGTTCAATCCCTGGCCTCGCTCCGTGGGTTAAGGATCTGGCATTGCCTGGAGCTACGGTGTAGGTCACAGATGCGGCTCAGATCCAAGGTGGCGGTGGCTGTAGCGGTGGTGTAGGCAGGTAGCTGCTTCTCTGATTCGACTCCTGTCCTGGGAACCTCCTTATGCTGCAGGTGTGGCCGTAAAAAGAAAAAAAAATGTTTCCTGCTTATTAAATAGGATTTCCATTTAGAGTTGTGTTAAAGCTTCCAGCAGGCCCATGGTGTCTGGGACATGGGTTATTACAAAGTGTGACCCCACTGTTTAAGGTACCCCAACAATGTAGCACAGAAGGCACCCCTCCTGCAGAGGGTTCCCCGTCTGTTTCACCTGCGTTCCTCCCCCCCCCCCACTGCATTATTCATAATAGAAGCGCCTTTTAAAAATGTTTTCTTTTACGGCCCCACCCTGTGGCATCTGGAAGTTCCCGGGCCAGAGACTCCGAGCCGCAGCTGTGATCTACACCACAGCGGCAGCAGCAACACTTCATCCTTTAACCTGTCACTGCCCTGGGGCTCACAAACTCCTCAATCAATGCAAATGGATGAGGGCAGACAGGAAAATCCAGGCAAGGCTTTCTTGGGGGTCCTGCTGCAGCTGGGGCTGGGGGAGCAAAAACAAGCAACAGGTTTCCTGGCTCGCTGGCTGGCTGGAGGAGATCCAGGGGTCAGGCCAGAGGCGGGGCTCAGGGGCTCTTGCCCCCGGCTTGGTGGTGCTGTGTGCCGGGGCGGGCAAAGTGCCTGCTTCTGCTCCCCGCACTCTGCTTTTGCTCTGGGCTCTTCAGAAGTGGCGGTTGGGTTTTTAGTCTTTTTGTATCTTCTGCTCTGGTTTTTATTATATCTTCTCATCTATCATTTACCCCAACTGCACATGCCCGCAGTTATATTTAGTCCCTTAACAATGACTTTGTATTTTGCTGCTGGAAGAGCTGTCTGTCCAGCTGCCAGCATTGCGGCCACTGCAGTCAAGGGTCCTGGGGCCTGGGTCCTGGCTTGTCTCAAACCCACTGTGCTGGCGGGGTATCGAACCGTCGCCTCTGCAGGGACCCCACCTGCTGCAGTCAGATTCTGTTTTTATTTTTCAGGGTCGCACCCGCGGCGTATGGAGGTTCCCAGGCTAGGGGTCAAATTGGAGCTGTAGCCGCCAGCCTGCAGGATCCGAGCCGCATCTGCAGCCTACAGCACAGCTCACGGCAACGCCAGATCCCTAACCCACTGAGCGAGGCCAGGGATGGAACCCACGTCCTCTTGGATACTAGGTGGTTCTGTTACCACCGAACCACGACGGGAACTCCGAGCTTTATGTTTCGAGTCTGCAGACCTTGCGGAGAAAGGCAGCCGAGAGTGGGGGGGGGAGGAAGCTCTCTGTTCCTTAACGGACAAGAAAGTGGGTCGCCGAGTTGCCTCCCGCACCTGTTTTACATAATAGGTTACTTTTAATGGCTCGTTGAAAACAATTTTTACAAATCCGGTAATTGGCACATGTTCTGCCCTAGCTTTTCCTTCGAACACACGGGTGTTTCTCCTTTTTTTTTTTCCAAAGTGTGACCTACTCTCGTTTCCCTGAATTCCTTTCCTTGACGGACCAAGAGGTGTCTTAAATGGGACAGTGCATCGCCCAGCTGTGTCAGGGCCCGCCTGGTTAACGAGCTGTGACCGCTGTGCACAGACAGTGAAGAAGCGGCCAGGGAAGCTTCTGCTCCCCAGTGGCCCCGAGGCCCCTTCGCTCGCCCTCCAACCTCACCTGTCGGTTTGGAGAGCCTCAGAGCCGCTGGTGGAAAACAATGACGGCTTGCTGGGGTTTTCTTGGCAGGAAAAAGACCTGGACCCACCTGCTGGAAGGCGACATGGGGTTTCAAAGGGGCCCTCATCCCAAACTGGCACTAGAAGCCACAACTTAAGGATTTAGGGGTGGCCCGTGAGGGTCCTGGGCGGCTGTAACAAATGACCACAAATGGGGGCTTAAGCAGCAGGAACCCACCCTCCCCCATCCTGGAGACCCGACATCTGAGGTCAAGGGGTCCCAGGGGCGCGCTCCCTCCAGAGGCTCCAGGGGAGGGTCCTTCCTGCCTCTTCCAGCCTCTGGGGGCTCCAGGCAGCCCTGGGCTGGTGGCCGCCTCCCTCCCGTCTCTGCCTCCGTCTTCCCGTGGCTTCTCCCCTGTGTCTGGGTCTCCTCTTGTGTCTCTTAGGAGGACACTGTCCTTGGATGGAGGGCCCCCTCATCCAGGAGGACCTCCTCTCAGGCCCTTCCCGTGGCTTCTCCTCTGTGTCTGGGTCTCCTCTTGTGTCTCTTAGGAGGACACTGTCCTTGGATGGAGGGCCCCCTCATCCAGGAGGACCTCCTCTCGGAGCCCTCACACCTGCACAGACCCTATTTCCAGATAAGGTCCTGTTCTGAGTTTCTGATGGACAAGAACTAAGGGGGCGCTGTTGAGCCCATGATGGGTGAGAACCAGATTCAGGAGAGCACAGGGCCTCCAGGGTTTTGCAGAGCGGATCCCCCAGCAGGACAGAAGCCCATCTCAAGGGAAAGTCCAGTGACACAGCTGGCAGAGGACAGCCAGCAGGACACCCCCCCCCCCCCCCGCGCCCCTGGGCCCGCTCCCTTCCTCAGCTGAAGTTCCCAAAGCAGCAGAACCACCTCTTTGCTGGAAGTGGAGCTGGCGGAGAGTCACCCAGTGCCCACTGAGCGGGCGCCACAGAGGACTTCCGGAAAAGCCCTGTCACGCCTGTGCCCTCTCTATCTCCCACACATGAACTAGAGACGGCACGTGTGTGTGTCACCTTAACCCCCAGAGCGTCACCGCTTGTCACAAGGAAATGAGGCCTCTCCTCCGTCAAGTCAGGGGCACCTTTGAAGCCGCCAGAAATCCCACACCTGCGGCAGCTGAGGCATTTGCCGTCTGGAATTTGTGATCCCGTGAACAGATTTGGGAGAAGAATCTTCGAGGGTAAACTGTGGTTTGGACCTGCCCTGTCAGCAGCAGCTGCCTGGGCTGCAAGCAGCTTTAACAACAACAAACAAGCGAAAAAAAGTACTGGTTGCAAAACCTGACTTCCAGGGGGAGAAAAAGAAACTGAAAAAGCTTGCTTTCCCTGCAGCAGGAAGAGCACGGCGAGCCTGAGCTGGGCTTTTCAGCAGCAAGCAAACGCACTGCTTCGTTTCGGATGGATGCCCTTGACGCTTCTGGTCCACAAAGATGCTTTTCCGTTGTCCGTGGTGCCTCTCGACGGCTGATAAAATAAGGCTCCCAGCCACAGGGATCTCTCCTCTGTGGGCCTCAAAAAGATGATGTTTTATTAAAATGAGAAGTGTTCCATCTCCTGACAGCCTGAAAGGAAACATTCCCCTTCACCTGCGTCTGTTATTTTGCCTTGTTAGCATCCAAGTTTATGTCGTCTCTTCGTTTTCACGTGTCTTTTTAAAAACTTTTATTGGCGTTGACTTCGAACGTTGTGTTAGTTTCAGGCGTGCAGCAAAGTGAGTCCGTTACACATACACCCATATCCATTCTTTTTCGGATTCTTTTCCCGTATACGTTATTACGAGTTACTGAGTGGAGTTCCCTGTGCCATCAATTTAGTTTCAAAATCTTCGTGCCGGTTTCTGTCTTGTGAATACGTTCTTTTGCATCCCTTTTTATGAGGTTCATATATAACTGATCTTATATGATATTGTCTTTCTGCTACTTGCTTTTCTCATTTAGTGTGAGATTCTCTAGGTGCATCCATGTTGCTGCAGATGGCTTTGTTTCATCCCTTTTTATGGCTGAGTAGTATGTGGACCACATCCTCCGTGCCCACTCCTCTGTAGCGGACATTTCGGTTGTTTCCACGTCTTGGCCACTGTGAACGTAGGGGTGCATGGAGCTTTTCGAATGATGGCTTTCTCTGAATAAATACCCAGGAGTGTCTTCTTTTACAAAAAAAATACGATGTCAGCTCCTTTTACAAACTGGAGGACAAACAGCACGCTCTGATCAATGGCTGGGTGTGGCGAGGTTTGCACAGCCACCAGGAAGAGATTGGACTTTCTCGTTTCAGCCGAGAGGCTGTTTCCGGAGCACCTGTCATGGGCCAAGACCAGGAACCCGCGCGATTAACGCTTGCGATGTCAAGATCTGGAGCTGCCGGGACCTCTCTGACGACGTGCTCAGAGTTAAGAGGTGGAGAAAACTGGGGATGGAGACTGGTGAGACTGCCCCAGCTGCACTTGGCATCGGGCTGGGCCCCCATTTCTGAGAGAACAGCCCCAAGTGCGTCATTAACTTGAACCTGCATCATTTGAAATGAAGGTGGCTGGAATGAGGCTTGCAAAGCAACTTAGCTCTCAAAACGGCGATGATGGAACCACTGAGTGTTTGGCCGACGTGGATGGGAGGCTGTGGGGGCCGGGCCCGGGGCCGCACGGAGCTCCCCTAACTGGCAGGCATGTCCCTCCCACCTCCGTCTTGGTAGGTGCCCCCAGGACCGGTGAGCCTGCAACCTGCCTTCAGGTGGGTGGTAAGAACGGCTGAGAAGCGTGAGGTTGATTTGGACAGGACCCAGCTGCCACTCAGCACAGGCGCCTCTGCTTGGGGCTCAGTAGCAGCTCCAGAGAGCCCGTAACCTGTTTTATGGGGCTGCCGGGCCCCTCGCCCGTAAATCTCACACACACGGCCCCAGGCTGCAGTCATTCCAGCTCTCCCCTCCCTCTCCGCCCCCCGCATCTCTGATGAACTCCCCTCATCACCGTCCCACCAAGTTTCTGACAAACATGGGGATGCGGACGGGCCGGTGGGAGGGTGGCCAGCTCCTGTGTTGTCATCCATGGACGGTGGTGCCGGGTGACGAATGGGCGAGGGGGCTGAGACAGGAGAGAGAGTTTAGACAGCACGGAGGTTTCCTTGCCAAGAAAAGTTGTGGGGATGCTGTAAAAACAAGCTGGTCGAAGTCAACTTGGGTTCCAGAAAAAAGGCTAAACTTTTTACCTGATCGGGGAATTTTGTCTGGCTACCTGGGGTGCTGGGGAGAAAGGGGGAGCAGAAAGAGACCCCACCACTGATTCTCTCGGGTACCAAAGAGTATTTGGCAAGTAAAAGTTCGATAAAAACTCATAGATTTATGTGCAAGCATTGTTCACAAGAGCCAAAATGTGGTAGCAACCCAAGTGTCCACAGATGGATGGTGGATGGGTGGATGGATGGATGGTGGATGGATGATGGATGGATGATGGATGGATGATGGATGGGTGGATGGATGGATGGATGGATGATGGATAAATGGATGGATGATGGATAGATGGATGGATGGGTAGATGGGTGGATGGGTGATGGATGGATGGAAGGATGGATGGATGGATCGGTTGGTGGATGGATGGATGATGGATGGGTAGATGGATGGATGGGTGGATGGATGGATGGATAAACAAAATGTGGTTTATCCAGAAGATGGAATTTTATATACATATATATTTATATTTATATAAATATTTGTGTGAATTATATATATTTGATTCTTTTCCATGACGGTTGACCACAGGATATTGAGTAGAGTTCTCTGTGCTCTACGGCTGGTCCTTGCTGTTTACCTCTTTTATACACAGTGCTGTGTATCTGCTAATCCCAAACTCCCAGTTTAGCCCCCTCCCCACTTTCCCCTTTGGTAGCCACAGGTTTCTCGAAGACCTGTTTTCAAATACCTTTGAGAGTTAGACTCATTCAGGTCTAAGAATTCCCACCTGAAAAACGAGAAGATGGAACCAGCGCTATATGTATCTGTGTAACTGAATCAGGTTGCTGTACACCTGAAATAAACACAGCGTTGTAAGTCAACTCCACTTCAATAAATAAATAAATAAAGGCACAGTTCAGGGGGAAAAAAGAAACAATGACGCAAAAGCTGGTTTGTGGACAGTCATAGCAGCATGACTCACACGATCTGAAAGCGGGAGGGAGCTGGTGCCGATCTGGCTTTGCCGACAGAGGCTGCAGTCTTCTTGCTCCCAAAAGGCATATGTGAAGATGGGACCTCCTCAAGGAGTTTCGCAGAGAGACAGAGAGGGAAGAAAGCAGGCACTTGCACTCGGGAAGCGCCTTGATCAAGCCACTCTTGAAGCTGGATGCCACAGACGTTTGCCTTCCATTAAGCAAAAGCTTTCCATTTTGCCTTAACTGGTCAAGGCTGGGGTAGCTCTGAGAGGGTCCCCAAACAGGCCCAGTGGATACACATCTTGCTCCTCTTCCTTCTGCAGACTTTTTCATACCGCAGCTCTTTCTGTTCTGAAACCTCCAGCGTGCCTCAGCAGCACCGCTCATTTGGGGGACGGCTAGCAGCTCTCGCTGTCTGCAGTTTTCGGGGTGAGGTTCCCCTCAAGGGCTGGATCCAACCCCTCTTTGGTGGTGGTGGCGGCGGGGACCCTTAGAAAGCCAGGTGATCAGAGGACACCCTCCAGGATGCATTTGTGCACGTGGAAATCCCTGGGCTGGAAAACGGATTGTGTATAATCGCCCACCAAGAACGCTGCCGCCCTGCCTCAAAAAAATAAACAAAAAGAGGGACAACGGAAAACCTTGAAATGTTTTTCCATCGTTTCAATTAAGTGAACGAGGAGAAGCGAACAAGTCAGTGCAAAAATGTGGGTTTATCACGTGGGCCCGATTTCGGGTCGGGGCGGGGGGCACGGGGGCCAGCAGCGTGGATTACACCCTCAACAATGGGAATTTTGTTCAATTTCCATCCTCTGAGCCCTGATGAAATCTGAAAGGGTGAAGGAAAAACACCAGAGAAACAGTCTCGCCTCCGACACACACACTTTTAGGGAATAAACCCGAGCCTTATATTGTGTGTGAGTTCGATTGTGTGTGACGGGGGTGTGTGTGCACAACGGAATTATCTAAAAGCTCCAGATCGTAAGAACCGCAGGTGGTGAAGAATTCAGGGAAAACCTGCATTTCAGCAGCATCACTTCAACCCCAGAGACACCGCTGGGAATGAGGCTGGACGTGGGGCCCTGATTTCTCACAGCATCGGGGAGGCGGTTTTCATCCTTTTCTGGTGGTGCGGCCAGAGGCGCTGGCGGGGGCAGTTGCCTGGATCTCAGAGCCTCCTATTTTTATTTCGTTCCATTTATTTTTTTGGTGGCTCTCCTGGACCGGGAGCGCCGAAGCCTGGCAAAGAAAGGACCGATTCATAAAGAAACGGCCAGCTCACCCTCCCGGGCCGTGATCCTCATTAACACCCCCAGTTGCAGGCAAGTCTATTTTCAATTTGCTAAACGGCAAATAAAACTTTACAGCCGGGGGTCCAGCACATGAGTGGCAGCCAGCGGGTGCTGCAAGCTGCCACCCAGGGCCAACGCTTCGGACGCAGGGGAGGGGGCCGAACAGAGATCCCTGCCTGGGGGGCCTGGGCCAGGGGCTGCAGCGGAGAGTTTCAGGGGGCCCACAGGGCGGGTGGGGCAGGCGGGCCGGGTGGCCGGGGGCAGGGGGTGGCCGGCAGGGCAGCCCTCTGTGTCTGCAAACGGCAAGAGAAATAGAGCCCATGCTTATGTCAGGATCCTGCCCCACGGACATGCAATTAACACAGCAGGCATCAAAAGGCACCATCCAGGTAAGAATGGCCTTAAAGGAGTTCCCGCTGTGGCTCAGCAGGTGAAGAACTCCACGTAGTGTCCACGAGCATGCAGGTCTGATCCCTGGCCTCACTCAGTGGGTGTTGCCACGAGCTGCAGTATAGGTTACAGGTGCAACTCGGATGCCGTGTTGCCATGGCCGTGGTGTAGACCTGCCGTTGCAGCTCCGATTAGACCCGTAGCCTGGGAACTTCCATATGTCATGGGTACGGCTGTAAAAAGACAAAATTAAAAAAAAAATACAAAGCAGAAAAGAATGACATTAAACAATGAGACGATGCTTGGCACAGTGTCCAACGTCCACGCAGGGAGTGGCGTGAGGTGGCCCGGCCATCAAGGCCCCTTCCTCTCCTGCATCACAGCCGCGTCCCAAATCTGGAGCATCCGTTTCCCGGTTCGGGCTGCTTCCAGGGCCCTCCTGGTGGCCGTGCACTTGGGACAGCGAGAGCTGTGGATCCCTGCACGGCCCTGCGTCCCCTCCGTGCCCCTCGTCCCCCACGCTACACTTAGAGCAGACGCAGGGTCCGCCCACCCGCCTGAAGCCGGTGTTTCCAAGAAGGGCTGCCTGGCCCTGCCTGGTGCCGCGGTGCCAGCAGGTCAGCTAGCCAGCCGCTCGCCCCTGCGGAGAGGGCACTGGGACGGGTCTCGTTATCCGGCTGCCATTTAATTGTTATTTTGCCGAGAGAAAAGCCCGGAGTTTCTCTAAGAGGCGAGCAGGGCATTGCCCTTTTGTGCTCCCCCGGGGGGGGGGAAGGATCTCAAAAAACTCCCCTCTCTGTTTCTCGGGTGGCGAGAGCCTGCCATCACGTTAAGTTAGGGCACGGGAGTCCAGGCGCTGGAGGAGGAGGAGGGCGGCGAGGCTGCCTCTGGCTCGCAGAGACACCGCCGAGGCTTGTCTGCCAACGGCCGGCCTTAAAAACACTTGACACGCTGACATTCTCACTGCTAAGCGGGGCTGACGCGGGCTCGTCACTGGAGGCCACTCTGATGGGCCCTGGCAGGGATCACGCCCGCAGCCTGATGGGAAGTGATGCCTGGCACTGACTCCGAGCGGGGTGAAGGCAATTGGCTTTCAGTTGTGGCCCGTGTCTGACGAGGCGGGTGAGGAAGTTGCTCACAGAACTTGTGTTCGCCTCATTTCCACCTCAGTCATCTTGGAAATAGATGGCAAATGGTTTTAAACCCCCCCCGCCCAGATACGGCGGGCTGGAGCCCTCATTAGGAGACTGAGTTTTGATACGACTTGGAAAAAAGCTAATAGGCTCCGGTGATGGGTTTCAGATGTGACTCTCTGCCAGTGCCACGATGGCCAGTCAAACGGTGAAGGCAAAAAAAAACTAAAAAACAACAAAAAAAAGCCTGCTGTCATAGAGCTTGCCAATAATGTTTCTTGGCCTCTCTCCTTCTCTCTCTCTCTCTCTCTCTCTCTCTCCTGTTTTTTCCTCCCCCAAGAATCTGGTTGCATTAATGAGAGTGTGCACGGCGTGCATGCCCCTGACCTTTCACGGCTGGGACGCACCGAAAAACCCTGCCGCAGCCAGAGTGATGGGAAGCGGGTTGCGTCTGAAGGCTGCCTGGGGCCCAGGCAGAAATGATTTCTGACAAGTCGGAGCTGCATTCCCCCAGCACAGACACGGCCGCCTCCCCCGCCTCCTTCCTCTCCCTTTTCTTTTTCTTCCCTTTTTTTTTAAATGGTCCCAAATTGGCTTTTTCATATCTGAGCAGCGGAGTCTCCCTCCAGCCCAGAAACGGAAGGCTGGGGCGGGGGCCGCCACAGGGCCCCCCTCCCAGGCGAGCCTGCTGTGCTGACAGCCCCGGGGGCCCTGCTGGCGCCCGCCTCAGCCCCACTCCCGCCCCACGCCACCGCAGAGTGACCTTGAACACGGTGTAGGAAGAAATTAACGGAAGGATTTAGGGGGCTTACCTGCCCGCCCTGTCATCCTCTTTTGGGACAGGCACTCAATAAATAAAAAGAGAGATTAAATAGCTGCCTTTTGCCGTGCAGACCTGTTGACAAAAATGAGTAATGAAACCTGGGAAGACCGTGTCAGAGGGAGTGACAGCAAGAGACGGCCGGCTCGGGGTGTCCGGGTGGCAGGGCCGAGACACGGGAGGCCACCAAGCTCTGGGGGCTGATATATGCGCAGACCTCAGAAAGGAGCGGGGCTGGGCGGGGGGGCTTTGTAGACACGCACTTCCAGGCAGATGCTTCGAGATCTCTGAACGTTAAGAAGAGGAGCCGTTCTGCGTAAGAAGAAGCCCAGCGTCCACAAAGGGGGTCGAGTCTCGGGTGTCTGAAACCCACCTCGCAGCCTCTAGAGATACGGGCCTGTCCTTCTGTCTTTCAACTGGAGGTCCTGCATCCACGTAGAAAAACTGAAGTCCTCTACCTGGACGTCCTCACCTGCACAGAAACACCGCGTCCTCCACCCGGACGTCCTCACCTGCACAGAAACGCCAACTCCTCCACCTGGACGTCCTCACCTGCACAGAAACACCACGTCCTCCACCCGGACGTCCTCACCTGCACAGAAACACCGCGTCCTCCACCCGGACGTCCTCACCTGCACAGAAACACCGCGTCCTCCACCCGGACGTCCTCACCTGCACAGAAACACCACCTCCTCCACCCGGACGTCCTCACCTGCACAGAAACACCGCGTCCTCCACCCGGACGTCCTCACCTGCACAGAAACACCGCGTCCTCCACCCGGACGTCCTCACCTGCACAGAAACACCGCGTCCTCCACCCGGACGTCCTCACCTGCACAGAAACACCGCGTCCTCCACCCGGACGTCCTCACCTGCACAGAAACACCACGTCCTCCACCCGGACGTCCTGAACCCTATAGTAGGAATTCCCGTTGTCGCCATGGTGACTTGCTCTTGACCCCGAGAGCTGTGTCATTTGTTACTAGTTGAGACCCACATTCCCCCTCTGTTTCTGCGATTTCTGCACTTTCCTTTGGGTGACTTCTCTGAAACGTGAGTTGCGCGCCTCTGTCTCGTCCCTTCTCGGGGACACTCCAGAAGAACTGCCTCCCCTCCCAGGGCCGGGCCCCCACTGGGGCTGAATTTCCCTGGGATGATGGAGTTGCTGTCACCCACCCGGGCAGCCTCATTCCGGGGCCCGTCCACTTTTCTGGGGGCCTCCCCAGCCCCCGGCCCCTCCTGGAGGAAACACCTGTCTCGGCCGTGCCCCGAGGCCACACTGGGCCCAGCTGCCTCTGTCCCTCTTGCTCGGCTCCGAGGTCGTCCAGGCCAACAGGTGTTTTCCCTCAGAATTGCCTCTCGTCTGTACTCAGCCCAGGAATCCCGGGGCCGTGGGGTCGGAGGTCAAATGCAGCCCCGCGGGGTCCCCCAGGGGCCGGGGCTTACCAGGTGTTTAGTATTATCAGAGCTCATTTGCCGAGACTGTGAGGGAGCGTTCTCCGCGGTCCCAAATAAATTTAACGAGAGCAACTTCCAAAGCCCGCTTATTAGAGAATCTGTTCAGTGGACGGGCGGGTTAATGGTAATTCGAGCAGGCAGGTGGACCCTCTCCGAGCGGGAACACGTGCGTTCCGTGGCCTGGCCCCATTCGTGGTAATTTCGGGGTCTCATTTCCATTTGTAAGAAAGATAACTGCTTACATATGGAAGCAATAAATAAGAGAAGTCATTAAAATTTCTCTAATTTAGAAGAAAAAAAAAAACTTAATGAAGTAATATCTTTGCCAGGCCAGGCAGAAATGTAAATTTAGACCAAGGAACGAACGCTATTAAAGGGACTGCGAGGTTGCTGGGTTTTTTTTTTTTTAATCTAATGAATTTATGAATTGCTAGTTGTTGGGTCACAGACTTGGTTAATTTCCTACGTGTTTAGCTCGGCGGGGAGGAGGGACCGGCGCTCGTGCGCAGCGACGGTGAGTCCATTAGCTGGGTCTCGGGCATCGGCACAGAAACGGCAGTCGTGACGGCTGGTGCTCGGAAACCCGCGGGCTCATTGTCTGACGTGCGGGTTTGTTTGCTTTGGGGCCAACGTCTGTCAATCGTCAGAAGGCGTGCTTCCCCTGCCCCCAGCGCCCCCTTGCTTAGAAAGTTGACACGGGGCTCTCGTGGCGTCTTCCAGCGGAACGGACGCACAGAGCAAGCGTGACAGTCACCGCGGAGGGTCTGGGGGGTGTTTCGGAGCCCAGGGCAACGCTGAGCAGAGCAGAGCTCTAGTTTAGCGGCGTCCGGGTGGCTGTGGGCTAAAGAAGGGAGCTTTTCCTGCGCCGCGGGTCCTTGCGCTGAACCGGCAGGAGGAGGCTGCAGGCTTTCGGAGGCGAAGCCCCTGCCTCTGCACGCTCCACGCGTCCTCAGGAAGACCGTGCCGTCGTCTGAAGGCGCACGGTCACTGAGGCGGGCCCCGTGCTTGACGTCCGGGCTGGGAACGGTCAGCAGTGCGTCTGGGTCACGGGCAACTCCACTGGCCTCCCGGGGACGAGTTCACCCGGGACCCCAGACTCAAGCAAACACGGTGCCCCCGCTGTCTCCCGCCCAGGGTTCCTCCAGCTCCGTGTTGTCTGACACTGCTCAGGAATGATGGGTCACAGCTTTGCCCCGGAGGGAGGCTCCCATGAAGGTCAGACGCGCAATGGCCTTGGCGACCGTCATGGGCTGGATGGAGCCCCCACCCCCCCATTCATACACTGAGGCCCTGACCCCCAGGAGCTCCAGGTGGGGCTGTGTGAGGTGACGGGTCTCTCAAGAGGGGATGGAGGTAAATGAGGTCACGGGGCGGTCCTGATCCCCCAGGACGGGGGTCCATAGAAGAGGAGGGGGTCAGGACACGGACACACACAGAGGGACGGCCCTGGGAGGACACGACCGTCAACACGCCCAGGAGAGAGGCCCCGGTGGGGACCAGCCCTGCCCGCTCTGGGGCTCAGACTCCAGCCTCCTGGACGACGGGACACCATGCCTGCTGTTGGAGTGCCCCATCTGGGGTATTTGTTCTGGCCGCTGAGCACACTCACAGCCTGAAACGCCCGCCAGCGACCCTGCAGAGCTGCGTGGACGGAGTCCCGCTTCTCCCGGGAGAAGGCACGGCTCAGTGGCCGAGGCGCTGGCCCCGGAAAGGGTGTCCGTGTCTCGGCTCACTTCTGGATGGTCTTGGCGAGAGGTGTGCCCGCAACCGCGTGACGACTCAGAGAAGCGGAGGCTAGAATAGCCGTCCGGCTCTGTGGCTGCTGTCAAGCCAGAAGCGGTGACACGTGGCTGGGTGCTGCTCTCGGCAGGTTGGGAGTGCACGTGTGGCTGCCTGCCCAGTTCTTCTGCGCCTGGGCCTGTCTGCAAAACCTCCCCATGGGCCAAGAGAACAGACAGACAGCCCGGCTCTCGTGCTCCGAGGACCCCGGCACGTTTTGAAGGCGGGTGCCCAAGCTCAAAGTCCACCCGGGGGAGCCCCGTCTTCACACACCCGCCTCCCGTCCGTGGAGGCACATCCCCATCTCCCCATCTCTGGGCTAGTGTGTACATTTTACACAGCAGGTGTGCCCCCAACACGTGCCTCCATGTGCACGCATTTCGAGGACCCTCAGAGGCCACTCACGCACCCCCTGCCATGGCATGGCACCGCCAGTGCAGAGCAGATGTCAGAGACCATGTCCTCCTGTGTGTCCGCATGTCTGTCTGTGACCCAAAATGCAAGGGTTTTTTTTTTTTTTTTGGAATGGCTACACTTTTGTGTTATAGTTGATTTACAACGTTATGCTGATTTCTGCTGTACAGCAAAGTGGCTTCGCTACACACATATACACATTCTTTCTTTTTAATACTCTTCTTCATCACGTTCCAGCCCCAGGAGACTGGACAGAGCTCCCTGGGCTGGATGGCAGGACCTCATTGCTGGTCCATTCTCAGTGTCCCAGTTTGCATCTACTGACCCCAAACTCCCCGTCCAGCCCACTCCCTTCCCCTTGGGTGAACACAAGTCTGTTTTCTGTGAGTCTGTTTGTATTTTGCAGACAGGTTCATGGAAATGCACGTCTGAATGAGAGAGAGGAGATGTACAAAAACTGTGCTTTCTTCATGTGGATTTTTGCAGCCAAAGAAGGCGCCTTGAAAAGGGCGATTTTCCTAAGCCCTCGGGTTTGGACAAGAAAAAAACTTCAAAAAGTCGGGGACCGGTGCTTTGGGGAGGATGTGGGGCGGGCACCTTGAGCCCCCCTGCAGCCGCTGTCTGTCTTCGGTCCTGACCACAGTGGGTGCACACCGCAACGCTTGGGTGGGTTGCTGTGAATTAAGACATTTATAGAGCCCCGGGCTCCCGTTACCTCTTAGACGTCTTATTAAAGTGCCCTTAGTGTCCACGTGGGGCTTGTAAACCTGCTGGGCCCCGCACCAATTAAAATAATAAAAAACAAGCAACTGCCACAAAGTGCAGGGTGTTGGGCACAGGCTCCTGGCGTGGGGGAGGGGAGCGGGCGGGGCGAGGGGAGGGCGGGGCGAGGGGAGGGCGGGGCGAGGGGAGGGCGGGCCTGGCGCGCGAGCCCCGCCCAGAGACAGGTGGGGACTGCACGGCCCACGGGCGCTCCAGCGATGGACGTGGAAATAGCGTCTCCCGCTTGGAGCCTGTGAGCGCTCAGCCCTAAACTGCCTTGAGAGAAGAAACAGGGCCACGGACCCGGTGCATGGGCTGTGTGTGCTGTGATGGGTGTGTCCACCCCTGGCCTCCAAGGACCAGGACGGGGCGGGCTGTCCCTAGACCCCTGACGACCAAGGGCGGGGAGCACGGGAGCGACCTCGCCTCCTGCTGGACCAGGGGCACAGGCGGGAGGGACGGGCTGTCCCCTCGGGAGGGACAGTGAGTCCCTGGGGACAGTGAGTTCTGGCAAGGCCCCCGCCCTATGATGGTTGGGTCCAGGCCCCGGGGATAGCGTTGGCCTGAGCTCTCACCAGC
>PVHT021183671.1:306925-360196 GCA_004024745.2 Catagonus wagneri | reverse complement strand
CAGAGGAGAAGCCACGGGAAGGCTCTGAGAGGAGGTCCTCCTGGATGAGGGGGCCCTCCATCCAAGGGCAGTGTCCCTCTAAGAGACACAAGAGGAGACCCAGACACAGAGGAGAAGCCGCGGGAAGACGGAGGCAGAGACGGGAGGGAGGCGGCCACCAGCCCAGGGCCGCCCGGAGCCCCCAGAAGCTGGAAGAGGCAGGAAGCACCCTCCCCTGGAGCCTCTGGAGGGAGCACGGCCCTGGGACCCCGTGACCTTAGACGTCTGGTCCCCAGGATGGGGGAGGGTGGAGGGCTGTGCTTTTAATCCACCTGCCAGCTCTGTGGTCTTTTATTCCCGCAGTCCCAGGACTGTCGTAAACTTTCCCCTTCAAACCAGCAAGAGAAACAATGCCTTTATTTTTCAGACCGATTGCCTTTCCCTACAAAAATCACTCTGTTGCTGGAGGTGGGGCTCCTGGACCCTTTTACCAAATGGTAGAGAATTTGTCAGCTGGGTTGGCTGGCCCCCACGGGGCTTGGAGGGAGCAGAGGACACGCCGTATCGCAGACCACGACGACAAGAGATGGTAAACGGGTTTTCTTTGTGTTTCCATTCCTGAGCTGTGTTCTGACTTGTCGCGTGTCAGCAACAAAAAGAGCCACTTGCAGACCCTGGAGGGGGTTCCTGGGAGGGCAAGGAGCCGGACAGAAAACGGACCAGCTCTTTTTCTGTCTTTCTCTGCTGTTCTGCTGTGACGGGGTCCATGTCACCTTTTTGTGCTCCGTGGGTTATGACAGAGGGTCTGACGACCTCCTGCTGGGAGGGCTTTTTTTTTTCTTTTTTTTCCCCACATGCTATCAGTTTATCTTATTCTCCTGGGCAACGTGAGCAGGAAAGATGCCCACCTGGCTTTGAGCAAGGGCTCCGGGACTCGGAGAAAGAGCTGTGACTTCTGCCCGGTGCCTGGACTCGAGAACGGTCAGGGGCACCTTGTGCTTGGCGCTGGCCTCTCCCCAAGCGGCAGCCGGGGGACCGCGTGCTGCAGGCACTTACGGGTCTTGCCGTCAAGCCGTGGACCAGACCTTGCCCTCCCGGGGTCCGCGAGGAAGGACACAGCAGCTGCAGGGGGAGCCCCTGAGACCCACCCCGTCGGTCATCAGCCCTGGTAAGGACCAGCCTTTTTTTTTTTTTTTTTGCTTTTTAGGGCTACACCTGAGGCATGTGGAGGTTCCCAGGTTCGGAACTGCAGCTGCCGACCTACACCACAGCTCGCAGCCACACCAAATCCGAGCCACGTCTGCGACCTACACCGCAGCTCATGGCAACGCCCGATCCTTAACCCACTGAGCGAGGCCAGGGATCGAACCCGCATCCTCATGGCTACTAGTCGGCTTCTTAACCCACTGAGCCACAACAGGAACTCCCCGACGTCTTGACTTCCGTTCTCATGATATTCAGACACCGCCTCCTTGCTGTAAAACGTGTGCAATGAAGTCTGCCTCTGAAGTCAGGCTGTTGAGAAGTGGGATGTTTCGAGTCAATCAGTGGTCCCCGCTCTCCTAGCCGTGGAAATCCCAGCCTCGTTCCTGGATTAGATCACGGAACTCATTCATTCACGCAGTGTCTTGGCATTCCATTCTGATGAGTCCCTTCTGAAGGGACATCTTAGGCTCTCTTTTTTTTTTTTTTTACATGGAAGCTCCGATCTGCAGATATGCAAATATATAAATATTCAATTAGGAGCTTTAGATAAACAAGATCTGAACCAAACGTAGTATCAAGTGGTTTTTTAAAAGTCTATAGTTGATTAAAGACTGTATTTACGGGAATTTTATAAACCCCCCAGTGTGTTATAAATTAATAATTTGCTCTGTTTATCTGTGTGCTGCCTATGTAATCCAGTCAATTATTAATGAATACATTTATTGCCTATAAACAGGAAGATTTCCGTCACATAATACGAGCAAGCCTTCATGTTAACATACCGAGAAGACCACATAAATAATGAAAGAAAGGTAGAATAAATAATCGTCTTGTAGAGGCCGAGCCTTTGTTTTCATTTTTTTAATTAAAAAAAAACTTTTTTATTGACGTAGAGTTGACAACCCGTCCAAACATTTGTTTTTCCCTTTTAAAAAAAAATTTGTTAGTGTTGATTTACAATGTTGTGCCAATTTCTGCTGTGCAGCCAAGTGACCCAATCATGCGTAGATATATATTGTTTTTCTTACATCATCTTCCATCCTGGTCTGTCCCAAGAGACTGGACAGAGTCCCCTGTGCTGCACAGCAGGACCTCATGGCTTGTCCATCCTCAGTGTCACAGTCTGCATCTACGAAGCCCAAACTCCCAGTCCCTCCCACTCCCTCCCCTTCCCCCTCGGCAACCGCAAGTCCGTTCTCTGTGTCCGTGAGTCAGTTTCTGTTCTGTAGACAGGTCCATCTGTGCTATATATTAGATTCCACATAGAAGTGATGGCCTCACCAGGCATTTGTTTTTATTCCAATGCCTCAAAGCCACGCCTGCAAAGGTGGTGGGGCGGGGCATCACCAAAAGGACATTGATTTGCACGGCCTTGTACTCCAGACAGGCTGGTGGCTCGGAACTTTCCGGAGCAGACCCGCAAGGACGCTTCTGTGCTTTGACGGCTGTCAGAGCAACGAGCACCGCGTGGGCGCCTAGGCACGGCTGGCGTGTGCACCGTGCTCATGGCTCATGACCAACTGGCACGGAGGAGCCACGACCCTCAAAACCAGAGCTGTACCTCGTAACCCAGCTACGTACCCAACAGGACTGAGAGCGGGGTCTCAGAGACGTATTTGCACCCCCGTGTTCAAGGCAGCGCTGTTCACGGTGGCCAGAAAGTGGGCGCAACCCCCGCGCTTGTGGAAGGATGAAGGGATAGGCAGCATATGGTCTAAACGAACAATGAGCGAGTTACCGTTGCAGCTCTGCGGGCTAAGAGCCCGACTAGTATCCACGAGGCTGTGGGTTCGACCCCTGGCCTTGCTCAGTGGGTTAAGGATCCGGCACTGCCACAAGCTACAGTTTAAGTGGAAGCTATGGCTGGGATTGGCGTGGCTGTGGCTGTGGTCTAGGCTGGCAGCTGAAGCTCCGATCCTATCCGTAGTCTGGGAACCTCCATATCACACAGGTGTGGGGCCCTAAAAACAAACAAACAAACAAAAAGAATGAAATCGTGCCATTTGCAGCAACACGGATGGACCTACTTAAGCGAAGTCGGCCCGGCAGAGAAAGACAAATACTGCATGTGGAATCTAAAACAGGCTACAAAATAACTGATTTATAAAGCAGAAGCAAACTCACAGATTTCGAAATCAAACTTAGGGTTACGAGCGGGGAGACTGTGGTGGGTAGGAATAAACTACGAAGATAGGGTTAACACACACACAGCACTGTGTGTAAAATAGAAAATTAGCAAGGACCTGCTACACAGCACAGCGGACTCTGCTTCGTGTTCTGGAGCAGCCTAGATGGGAAGAAAGAATAGCAGTTCCCGTTGTGGCTCGGTGGTAGCAAACCTGACCAGCATCCGTGAGGACGCAGGTTCGATCCCTGGTCTCGCTCACTGGGTTAAGGATCCGGCGTTTCTGTGGCTGTAGTGTAGGCCGGCAGCTGCAGCTCCGATTCGACCCCTGGCCTGGGAACCGCCATGTGCCATGGGTGTGGCCGTAAAAAAAGAAGAAGAAGAAAAAACATCCCCAGCTGTATCTCCACCCCTGTGTATCTGAAGCCACTCAGCGCCCAAGTATTGCCTCTTCTTTCTGTCTTCATTTTGCAAGCTTTGGTCGGTTGGCATTCGGCTTGGTTCTGGCCATTCCGGCCTTTCTTTTAAACAATGTTGATGAGTTTTGTCCTTGCCGGATTGAACTTTGACGTTGATTCTGGGTGGCTCCCTGAGGTGGAAAGTGAGCCGGGCACCGTCCTTGCTCCTGCCGTGCGGTCCCTCGGCACCAGCCACCCCCGGTTTCCAGGACAGTGACTGAGAGAGTGGCTGTGCCCGGGGGGTGGTCCAGGGCGATGGGGATGGGGGGAAGGGTCTCTTCGCCTGGACACACGGACCCTGGGAGTTAAGCCTCCCCTACCCCCGCCGATGGGTCTGGGACCCAGGCGAGGCAGACACAGGATGCTTCCTTCTGCCCTGCCTGTGCCCGACGAGGGTGCCAAGGTGTCCTCTGCTCTCACTGCCCAGACCTCGACAGCCGCGTGGATGAAGGATGCTGCGCAGGCAGGGCCGGGCCGCCGGGTACCAGGCATCAGGGATTGCCGGTGATGCAGACACTAACACCTGTGCCATCTGCACCACGGGGACAGCGCCCTCTGCTGGAGCAGACCAGCTCCTCCCAGGGGCCCCGGACTCCAGGGAGGCCACTGGAAAGAGGGCTGGGGAGATGGGATGTTAACGGTTGTGCCTTGGGCACCTGGTGACATCTGGTGATGGGCAGCGATGTCAAATCTGGCAGGAGCCAGGCTCATACCCAGGCCACCACCTGAGCCTTCTGGCACCAGCTCCCCGGCGAGGTGTCTGTGGACACGGCACCACCCCCACTCCTGTGAGGGACTGCCCCTCCCCGACGCTCCCCAAGGCCTGTGCAAATGTGCATCCAGGCTCGTTTTCCACCCAATTACCCCCCAAATGTCCTGGACCCCAGGGGCTCACAGTCGTTTATCGCTGCATCCTGGCTCCTGCAGCCACTGGCTAACAATTGCTCGGGTTCGTGCTTCTGCAGGAAAGGGAGCGACTTCAGAGTCGCTGGCCCTCAGAGGACGTGGGCCTCCCTCCGCATCCTGGCGACAAGGTGTCAAGAAAGCTGGCGGGGCTCTGTCCAGCGTGGAGCGAAGAGGCCTGTGCTTTTCCAGGATGAGTGTCCCGGGAACAAGGGGTGGGTGTCGGGCCAGGAACGGGGTCAGGAGAAGGCGGTCTCTGTTTTCTTTCTGATTAAAAAAAAAAAAACTGGAGCAAAGGAAGACTTGAAGGATGTGACGTGAGGAGTGAGAGCGCTGAGTGGTCCAGCTCAGTGGTGTAACACATTGCTTGTCTTCTCCTGCCTGCCTTCCTTTTTCCATTCTGTCTTCCCCCTCCTTTCCTTCTCTCTCTCTCATCTATCTCTCAGCCATTATCATCTATCATCTATCATCTATCTATCATCCATCCATCCATCCATTCTATCTATATCTATCTATCCACCCTGTTTCTAACATGTATCACCTATCTATTGATCGATCTCTCATCTATCTATATTTATTTGTATTTCCCTTTCATCTGCCTATCTCTGTTATTGGTCTCTCCATCGTCTCATGATTTTCTGTTGAGCTATTATTTCTTTATCCATCACCCGTTATCACTCCTCTGTTGACCGATCATCCGTCCATCATCGGTCTATGTTTCCCTGTAATTCTCTATCTATTTATCTCTCTCATCTACTTATTTCTAGCCCCTGTCTATGCATCTGTCTGTCTGTGGCAGTGGTTTACAACCAGAGTGGGTTTTCCCGCCCAGGGGACACTTTTCAATGTCAGGGACGGTGTTCCCCCTGGGGGGCGGGGTAGCTTAGGCTTCTGGAGGATGGAGAGCCTGGATGCTTCTCAGCCCCCAGGGGACGGACGCCGCCTGTTCTGCTCGGCCCCCACAGTGCCCAGGACGCCGCCCGCTCAGAGAAGGATCCAGCCCGAAACGTGACTAGGGTGGGTCTGGGAAACCCTGACTCGGACACCTGTTTGCCCAGAGCCTACACCCCGCTGGAGATTTGCCACCACTCAGAAAGTTTCCCTTCCTACCGGGTTCTCTGAATTTTCCCTGTCAGGGTCCCCGCCCCCCATAAAATTCAGGTTCACGGCCACTAAAACGCACTCAGAACTCAACACTGCAGACCTGTCTTTAAGGGAGCACGAACCAGGAAACAGTCAACGCCCGGACCCTCAGCTTGGGGACCCAGTGGGACTCTTCTGGGGGGGGCGAGAGTTAGGAACCCCCGTGGGCGGCCGCCCCCCCCCCCCCCGCCGTGGGCTGTCATTATGTGAAAGACAAAAAAAAAGAAGGGGACCCTGCGGAGGCCAGCTGGGCCAGTCCTGGCTTTGAGAGAGCCCTTTCTTATTCAAATCTGCCTCCTCCAGCCCCCTGCCCAGGGGCTCCGAGCTCTCCAAAGGCCCTCCTACCCTCCTGCTTGGATGTGGAATGTTGAAAGCAGCCCCCAGCCTGTCGGTGCCCAGCTAAGACCAGGATGAAGCTGAATTTTCTGTGCCCAGTGTCACTCCAAGCCCATCTGTTTTCCCAGCGGAAACCCCGAGATTGTCTCCCGGGGAGCCCCGTCACCTGGCGGGCTTCTCACCCCACCGCCGGCACATGGGCTCTGATGCCCTTGACTGAAGCTGACCTTCTTACACTTGTTCTCATACGGCTGCCAAAACTCGGCCTCTGCCCACTGTTGCTGAATAGAAATGTGAAGAGAAGGGTTTTGGGAGAAGGAGGAAACGAAATACCTTTACTGCTTTGCCAGGGAAAGGGGGACACAGCAGGGTCATGCCTGAAAAACCATGCACCCTGGAGAGAGAACAGAAATTGGTTTTAGGGTCTGGGAGTAGAAAATAGGGCCCCAGAGAAGGATCAGGGTGGGTGCGAGCTTGCATTCTTATTCAGAGCTGGTGTTTACCGCCCAGAACATGTCCTGGCGGCCTCCTCTCTAGTTTTCATTTGTGGGGTTGCCCTCGGCACAAGAGCTCAGAAGCATTCTACTGTGTATCCCTTGAGGGGGAAGCAGGACGCATCCCCAGGCCACACTCTTGTTTTCTGGGGGCCCCTCCTTGGTCTCTGTCTCCCCCCCTTCCCTGATCAGCACCTGTGGGCACCTGCCCTTTGTTTGGGGCTCAGGGAAGGGCCTGGAGGCTGAAGCCTATTCCCTAAAAACAAGACCTGGGGGACCCAGAGAGGCCGGTGCCCGGGAGCCCACAGGGCCCTGCGCGGTTTCAATACGAGTGGCACAGTTGACGGACACCCGTCCGCCTCATTTCTTGGGCAACAGGAGCTGCATCCTGGCAAAGATGCCCAGAATGGCACCCCAGGCTCAAGCTGGGCGAACCCCACTGCCCAGTCCATGCGTCCGGGGGTGGGGGTGGGGGCGGGGGCCGCCAAGGACTCAGCCTCGCTCGAGGCGCCCTCCCCTGTGCGTGGTCTGCCTGGCACGTCGGGCAGATCCCCGACTCCAAGATAAATGAGGCTCCGTCGGAAACCTTTGATGGTCCTTTGCTCTAAACGCCATCTCTCTCCCTGCCCCCGCCGGAGCGCAGCTGAGGCCACTGAAATAAAAACTCAAAGAATTCTGGTGACCTTGGTGTATTTATTTCGTCATCGCCAGGCTCCGCGTCCAAAGGACACAGCGTCCCACCCAGAACACCGTTCCCAGCACGTGCGTGGAGCCTGGATTCCAGGGTTTGGCTGTTTGAAAATCGGCCCATTGTTGGGGGAGACAAACAAACAAACAAAAAAAACAGGAAGCATCTTGAGAAGCATTTGTCCTTCCTGCAAATCAAACTGAGTCAGGCCCCTCCCATTCCTTTTATTTATTTATTTATTTTTTGGTCCTTTCTAGGGCCGCACCCGTGGCATATGGAGGTTCCCAGGCTAGGGGTCTAACAGGAGCTGTAGCCGCCGGCCTACACCACAGCCACAGCAACACAGTATCTGAGCCGCGTCTGCAACCTACACTACAGCTCATGGCAACGCCGGATCCTTAACCCACTGTGCGAGGCCAGGGATCGAACACGCAACCTCATGTTTCCTAGTTGGATTCGTTAACCACTGCGCCACGACGGGAACTCCCTTCCCATTCCTAAAAGTTATGTTCCTCGGTTCCTCCTGCTTCTTTTAGAAATGAATACTTTAGACAGCGGAAAACCCTTTCCGTGCTTCTCCCCGGCTTAACCGCACCTGCACACAGTCACCCGCGAGCTCCAGATGAGGCACCCTGAGCACAAGGGCTGGTGGGTCACGGATGATAAGCTCATGATGTTTTTTTAGGGTCTTTCCTAGATTGATCTCGTCTCTGATCAAGACGCCCTGTTTGCAAGTTTTTGCTTTCCCTTTAGCAGGGCAGCACCTGCAGCGCGTGGAAGTTCCCAGGCTGGGGGTCGAATCCTAGCTCCTTGAAATGCCTGCAGTAAATCTTTCTCTGCTCTAAGCTCCCCCATTTCTGTTTGGCCTCAGGGAGGTCCTTGGGGCCCACAGACCCGCCGGAACTCCTCAGACTCGGGTCGGAAGACCCTAGGCGACCTCTGCTCTCCCTTCCACCCAGGACCAAAGCTCCTTTCCCTCCAACCTGACTGCCAGACCGCCCCCTTCTGTCACTTGCTTCTCGATGCCTCCAGTGAAACGTCTATCCTGGTGCTTTTTTCCAAGCTGGGCTTGCCGTGAGAGGGGAGAGCAAACGCCATCAAAATAAAAACGACGCACGGACGTGTGTCTGCAGGCGGTGTGGGGAATTCCAGTGGTGAGCTCAGATTGGGCTAAAAACATAAGATTCACAAGTGCTCGGCCACCTGCCTGCCATTACCTAGCCAAAGGTTCAGAGTGGAAATGAGACTCTTTTAAAAAAAATGTTTCATCTTTTCAGGGCGGCACCTGCAGTATATGGAAGTTCCTGGGCTAGGGGTCGACTCTGAGCTGCAGCTGTCAGCCTACACCACAGCCACAGCCACGCCGGACCCGAGCTGCACCTGTGACCTACACTCTAGTTCAGGACAAGGCTGGCCCTTAGCCACGGAGCGAGGCTGGGCATTGAACCCATGTCCCTATGGATGGCAGTCGGCTTCTTAACCTGCTGAGCTGCAACGGGAGCTCTGCCATTTTTCACGAAGAAGAAAGGACATGATTGTCGCGCCTGGGTGGGCGGCACCCCTGCCCCCCCACCTCCCACCAGCCGTACACGCACAGGACGGGAGCTCTTTTCGCAGTCCCAGCGGCACGGGGAGCCCAGGCGCGTTTGCCGCTTTAATCCCATCTCACGGTGCTTGTTTGCTCCGAATTTTCATTGGAGGATGTGTCGTTTCTCCCCCGGGGCTGACGGACAGCAACCCACAGCCACGCCGGGTGCCCGGGAGGGGCCACAGAAGGTCTGGCCCTTTGAAATCCCGAGGCTCGGAGTTCCCGTGGTGGCTCAGCGGGTTACGAACCCCACACGGTGTCTGTGAGGATGCGGGTTCCATCCCTGACCTCGCTCAGGGGGTTAAGGATCCAGCGTTGCCGTGAGCTGTGGTGTGGGTCCGATCGGCCGATGCTGCATGGCTGGTGTAGGCTCCAGCCGCAGCTCCGATTTGACCCGAGAGCCAGAAACTTCCACAGGCTGCAAAAAGATGAAAGGAAGGAAGGGAGGGAGGGAAGGAGGCAGGGAGAAGAAATCCCCAAAGTTGACCTTTTGTGAGCTGACAGAGTGGGCTGCACGTTCCCGGGCCATGGCTGCACGGCCCTGCACGGTCGGCAACGATCAGCGCGTCCTGGGCAAGCCCGTCGCCGTCCGATCTCCGAAGGGGACACAGACAGACTCCGGATCTCGGCCTCTCGATGTTGTACGTTCCTCCCGCGAGCCTTTCAGGCCCAGCCGCCCTTTCCGAGGGTGTCCACATCTTCTGGTCGCTTCTGCATCCCAGCATCCCCCTTCTCAAAGTCCTCCTCGGGGTCCGGAGACCCTGGAGGTCCGTGCTGCTAACCAGCTCAGCCGGCACAGGTCCCGGCTCGGCTGCGACGACCACAGGCTCGTCCCCGTCCAACGGCAGCTGATGCCCCGGGAGAAACAGCCGCCGCCGAGCGCAAGTCAGCCCCGGCTCATGCCTTTCCGGGGGTCGCCGATGGTCTAGTGAATCCACGCTGTTTGCATGGATGTTTCTGTCTGTTCTACAAACAAGGCTGAACCATCTGTTACACATTTTCTTCCCTCTCTCTTTTCCTCTGCATGTAATTTTTAGACACCACCCCCCCCCCTTTCCCTGTGCTATGGAGACGGGGCTAAATCAAACCCCTTCTAGGGGAGTACAAATTCCGGGTTAATGGGAATCCGTGCTCGTTAAGATAAAGACCGCGCGGCATCTGGTCTGGATTTGCGGGGGTGCGGGGGGGCTGCCCCTGTGCGGAGGGCCGGGCTCCGGGCTAGCTGTGCCGCGGGTGACATCTGGCATAGCCTGTGGCGTGCGTGCCTTGAATCAGGGGCGCGGTTCTCAGCTTGACCGTGGGCAGTGCATCTCAGGGCTTCGAGGGACACTCTGCAAATGAGCCGTATGACCTGAGCGTCGGCGAGAACCTTCTGGATGCTGGCTTCTTCTCTGCGGCTCCAGAAGACCCACCCTCTCCTGCGTCCTGACGGCCCAGCCGGATCCTCCCTGGGAAACCACAGCTTCTCCAGAGCGGAGCGGAAACCAGAGAGCAAAGGGAAGCGCTCTCCTCGAAGGTCGAGAAGACCCTTCTCCCCCCAAAGCAGAGGACCCCTTAAGCGCCCCGTCACCTGTATTTTAAAATGCCACCATTTCCAGGTCACGTCTTCAAAGCCGTGGCCCCGGGCAAGCGTGCACGGTTTCGCAGGAGGAAACCTGACCGCCTGGAAGAGGCCCGACTGCCGGGAGTCCCAAGTGTGGGAACCCTGGTCGTACCAGCTCCCGAGCCCCCGTGCTGTGAAGGAAAGGGCTTTGCCTCTCTCCTCCCGGGCATCCCTCCTTCGCAAAAGGCTGATGCCAGAGGTCATGGTGAGGAAACACGGTGATGGCTCAAAACGAGTGAGAACAGGCTCCACGTGGCTGAGCCCGCCCTCGACCATGAACTTGCTCTAACAGGATTTGCACAAATGATGGCGTCCTTGCTTAACTGCTTCCTTTACTCACGGCTACTTTCTACCCAGAGTTCTGTGGCACCTGGTGTCTTCTTTCTCTGAAACCCTCCCCAACGCCCCTTCCTCGTGAGCGTCTTCACTGCAGACAGAAGCTCAAGGTGCCCTCACCCCAAAGACCAGCGGGCACCGTCCCCGGATCCCCGGACTGCGGCCGTGCTGACTCTGAGACGACCTCTGGAGGGAGGAGAAGGCAGGCCCCCTCGTCCTTCTCGACAGCCCCGGTCTGGAGCTGACCCTCTAAGAGCCCTCGCTGTCCCCTCTCAAGGGGGGACACAATTGGAGCTGCTCCCCTGCCAGGGCCGCCTCTGCCGGGCAGAGCTATGTAGCTGTTCCCTCTGCTTCACCCCAACCCTGTCTCTGAGGTTTCGTGGGGGCCGCTGGACAGAGGCCGCATTGTAGCTACAGTCTGAGCTCTTCAAATGTAATTCTGGGGTTTCTGGGGACCCCTACCACGTGCCGCTGTCTCTGGAGGAGACTGGACGTGGCGTCTGCTGGTCTGTCCGTGTCGGGCATTTTTTTCACGTTGGAGGGACTTGGAGACCCAGACTTCACAAGCCTCCATTTTCCAGGAAATGGTGGCATTTTAAAATACAGGTGACGGGGCGCTTAAGGGGTCCTCTGCTTTGGGGGGAGAAGGGTCTTCTCGACCTTCGAGGAGAGCACTTCCCTTTGCTCTCTGGTTTCCGCTCCGCTCTGGAGAAGCTGTGGTTTCCCAGGGAGGATCCGGCTGGGCCGTCAGGACGCAGGAGAGGGTGGGTCTTCTGGAACCGCAGAGAAGAAGCCAGCATCCACAAGGTTCTCGCCGACGCTCAGGTCATACGGCTGATTTGCAGAGTCTCCCTGTCGTGAGGATGTTTCCAAACCCCCTCGGCCCGTAACGACCCACGGAGCTCAGTACCGGGGCGCGGGGCTGTAGGCACTCACCCCCTACCGGGGGCACGGTGAGATCTGGAGAGTGTGGGCTCGTTCGTTAGAAGAACAGGCGACCTCACTCCTCGCCGAGCCTGAGAACGAGGTGACAGATGAGCTGACAGACAATTAATAGGTTCATAAGTTATCTGATGCATCGATCTGGAGGCTGGACTCTGTCCGTTGCTTTAGCCATTGAGATATCTGATTAAGATCGACCGCTCGTGTCGAATGAATTCCGGTGCATCCTGATGGCAGAGGGAAGACAGAACCGCAGACACCAGCCAAACCCAAACACTCATGCGCCCGCCCTTCGTGGCAGCTCAACGCTCAGCGTTGTTTGTTTCTGGCCAGCAGACTTTCAGGTTTGATGGCCGCTCACAGGGCTGGGCCTTGGCTAAGGTGAGGACGGCATGGCTTCATGCACAGAATTGGGGGGGTGGAACTGCCCAAACTCGCTCATCAAGGCAAGATCCAGATGCAATTTTTTTTTCTTTTTAGGGCCGCACCTGTGGCATATGGAGGTTCCCAGGCTAGGGGTCGAATCGGAGCTGCAGCTGCTGGCCTACACCACAGCCGCAGCCGCGCGGGATCCGAGCCGCGTCTGCGACCTGCACCACAGCTCATGGCAACACCGGATCCTTAACCCACTGAGCGAGGCCAGAGGTTGAACCCTCGTTCTCATGGATACTAATTGGTTTCTTAACCAGCTGAGCTACGAGAAATCCTAATGCGATGGTTTTAAACAAAGTGCATGCAAAAAAAAGAGTAATTCAACATTTTAAGCCAAGATGGGATCTTTACAAGGACGGAGAGCAGCATCTAGCAGAACCCTCTTGGAGCTTGAGGAGAAACACAACGTCCTGATTTTGCGTTCTTTAATTTTTTGAAACTTTTTTTTGAAGTGTCGTTGATTTAAAAGGCTGCGATCATTTCTGTTGGAGCCTTTTTTGGAAGATCAGGGAAGTCATGTGCCTCACTCAACCCAGCGTCGTCCCAGCGCCCACGGCCCGTAAAACACGTCACTCACGGTCTCGGATCACAGTGAAATGATCCCTGTCTTCAAACCCGTCCTCTGTTCCTCTTCAGGTTTTTTTTGGAACGCTCACAACATTTTCACCATCCTCTATGGGAGAAGAAAAGCAGGTCGGAAAACTGTAATCTGTTTTTTTTTTTTAATTGTGGCGAGAACACTTAACCTGAGATTACAGACTTAACACACTTTGAAGGGCGCCACACAGAGAAGTATTAATGATCAACACTGTGTCTGGAACGCTGTCTAGAAACCCTCCGTCTTGCCTCATTGAGGAACGGTGCTCACTGAGGAGGCACTGCTCGTTTTCTGCCCCCACCCAGCCCCTGAGCTCCGGCTCCGTGAGTCTGAGTCTGCCTCCTGCAGGTTCCCGGCAGAGGTGAGATTCCCCCCACGCTCGTCCTTCTGTAAGAGCCTGAGTTCACAGAACATAAGGTCCCCGAGGTACACCTGCATGGCCCCATCAGGCAGGGCTCCATCTTTTTCCAGGCTGAGTAGTATTCCACTGTGTGCATCATCACCGCTGCCGAGGGCTGGGCCCAAACGGTGACGCTGTGCTGCTCCAGCCCAGCCCCTCCTCACTGTCACCAGTGGCGTCTGAGTCGGGGTCTGACGCACCGCAGGCCTGTCCCAGTGAACCGGTCACATTCCTGAGCGTGGAAAGGCCAGCTCGAGACACGAGAACAGCATCAGAAAACCTCAGCCTGGAGACCTCCATCCGCTGTGTCTGCGGGTATACCAGATGTCCCGTTTCCATCGCCCAGCCAGCTGCATCTCTTGGATTCGGTCTTTCTCTCTCTTAGATAGAAAGGCTGGAGACCCTCCTTGAATATCACCTCGGTGCTTTTCTGTTGGTCTCAGGAAGGCCGCAGCTTCCCCCCACCGCCAGCTGTGGCCCTCATCCTTGTGAAGTCTTATTATTTATGCGGCTGTGGCTCTGATTCAACCCCCAGCCTGGGAACGTCCATGTGCCATGGGTGTGGCCCTAAAAAGAAAAAAAAAAAAGAAACTTTCTCCTAAGGAGTTCCCTGGCGGCTCAGTATGTTAAGGACCCAGCCTTGTCACTGCAGCCACTCGGGTCACTGCTGTGGGGTGGATTTGATCCCTGACTCAGGAAGTTCTGCAGGCTGTGGGCGTGCCCCTCCCCAAGAAGACGGGCAGCCCCAGGCCCCAGGCTTTGCCCACTGTGTCCTCAGAAGCCCGGGTTTTATTTGCACACATTTCTGGGGGGCCTGTGACCGACACCCCTGCCTGTTGCCCCACGTCCCCGCCACGTGGGACTCTGTGGGTGTTGACGTGTTTTCTGCAGGCGAAGCCAGAGAGCTTCCAGCACGGGGACAGGGACCCGCGGGCCGGAAGGATGCGGGGCTTCCGGGGCGACTTCCGGTCAGAGGTGGGATGGCCGGGGGCCCGGACTCTGGGGGCCGCCATCCAGCGTTCTCGGAGGGCCTGAGGGTGTGTGGGCTTCCCCAAGCGGAAGACGGGCGGGGGCGATTCGGGGGCTGAGATGGCGCCTAGCCCTGCTGTGCGGTAGGTCGCGCGGTGGGCGGCCGGAGGCCTTGCCAGCGCGGGCCTGGACCACGGAGACAAGCCCGGCTCCATCAGGCCACACATCGAGGCAGCTGGAAGGGCCGTAAAACTCCGGAACCCGCCAATCCCCGTGCCACATTTGGCATCGGGGTTTTATTAAGGTGACTAAGCGCCCGGTTTGTGCGCATGGGAAATGTGCTGAAATAGAAACGCTCGGGTCTCCGACTTAACGGTTTAATTATGCGGCTGGTGGATTTGCACACCATAAGCGTGTGTGTGGGGGGGGTGTGGAGGGGAGCCCTTCTCAGTCCTCATCCACCCTCCCGTCTCTGAGGACGGCTGGCCCATGGACATGGGGGTGGACGTACGCCACGGGGGCAGACAACGGCAGCATCACCTCAGACGCAGGCGAGAAGCAGGATGAGCTGACGGAGACATGACGTGGGGGCGTGGCCGGCGTGGCATTCGTGCAACTCTGTTCTTTTTTCCAGGGGGTCCGAGGCTCAGGGCTGGGAACACAGGAGGTGGGGAGGGTTTTTGCATAACCATCCAGCCAGTTCCAGGACACACTCCGAAGCACAAACACAGCCCTCTGTTTCCGGCAGAGACTCAGTCCTGAGGCCCAGCAGACACCCTCCACCATCAAAGGTGCAAACATTTATGATCGGCCCCCCGTAGCCCCTGCTTTCCCTAAAGGCGCTCAGGGCAAACAGCACGCACTGCGGCGGGAGACCTACGGGGTGTGTGGCTGGAGTCGGAGGGGTATGGGTCTGCTTTCCGGGCGCGCTTTCGAAGCCTTCAGTCCGCGGTGGAAAGTGAGGTGTTGATGCCGGTCAGAGGCAAGTTTTATGAGACGAGATGTCCAATATGAATAGGCCGAGTGCGCTGAAGGAGTGCCAGCGTCCTGGTCGGTTGCCTGGGCGCAGAAGACAGTGGTCCTTAACGACCCCCATTTCTCTCCCACAGCAATGACCGCGCATGGCATGCACAGGAGGCGCCACCCCCACCCCGAAGGAGGCTGGACTTGCAATGCTCTCAGCTGCAGCTGCCGGTCTACACCACAGCCAGAACAATGCTGGATCCCAGCCGTGTCTGCAGCCTACACCACAGCTCACGGCAATGCTGGATCCTTCACCCACTGAGCGAGGCCAGGGATCGAACCCGCATCCTCATGGATGTTGTCGGGCTCTTAACCTGCTGAGCCGCAACGGGAACTCCCAGGACTTTGCGTTTTCCAAATCCATCTGGGTTCTTGGGCCCTTGAAACTTGGTGTGAAAGAACACTTTCACCCTTGTGAGGAGGTGGTTGCATAAAAACAGACATTACCTGTCATTTTTGACTGGCAGGGGCCCTGTCTGAGGACAGTCCCCCAGCTTCATATGCACCTGTGGCGGTCGCTTCTCCCGCGGAGGGTGGGCTCTCGCTCCAGGGGTGAGCAGTCCCAGAAGCGAGCAGTCTCAGGGGTGGTGGGGTTCCGCCATGCCCACCGCTTCACCTGCCAACCTCACCACACCCAATTCCCCACCTGCTGACACGCAGGAAAGAAAAGAAAGAGAGAGCCCCAAGCACCCCAGTGTTCATGGCAGCACTGTTCACAACAGCCGAGACATGGAAGCAACCTAAGTGTCCATCGACAGAGGAATGGGTAAAGAAGATGTGGTGACTGTACGTGGTGGAATATTACTCAGTCATAAAAAAAAATAAAACGATGCCCTTGGCAGCAACGTGGATGGACCTCGAGAGGATCGTCGTAAGCGAAGTCATTCAGACAGAGAAAGACAAGTGCCATGTGAGATCATTTACATGTGGAATCTAAAAAAAAAAGGATACAGGGAGTTTGGAGTTTGCACCTGTTGTGACTCAGCGGGTTAAGGACCTGACATTATCTCTGTTGAGGATGCAGGTTCGATTCCTGGCCTCGCTCGGTGGGTTAAGGACCCAGCGTTGCCCTGAGCTGAGGCATAGGTTGCAGACACGGCTGGGATCTAGCATTGCGGTGCCTGTGGTGTAGGCCAGCAGCTGTAGCTCTGCTTCCACTCCTGGCCTGAGAACTTCCATTCACCACACAGAGTTCCCAAAACCCTTGGTCCAAAGGTACCTAAAATCCTTGGTGCCGGCTCTTTACGGGTGACTTGTCTTGGCCGGCCCTTCCCAGGCCTGGGCGCTTCCCGTCTCACTCCTCTGCCCTCAGCATGAAAAGAGCATCCTGGTGCTGGACCGCCCGCGCCCAGAGGAAGGTGAAGGATTCAGGGGCGCTCCCCTCTACCCGTTTGCCAGCAGCGGGAAGCAAGGATGCTGGCACACCCTCCTGCACCAGAGTGGGCGCATGGAGAGGGACGGAGGGCCCGGCCTGTGGTCTCCCGTCCACCAGCCTCTCCAGACCCTTGCTTGTGCTGACAAGCCAGCCCATCGGAGACGGCAGGGCTGCTGCCTGCCTGTCTGTGCCTAGGCTCACCCCGGCAACGTTGGTGTGACGTGGTGACCCAGTAGAGACTTTGGGGCTTCGTCCCCCGGGCTCCGGGCACAGGGCTGCTAAAGCTTGGGCTGTCCTGAGGGATGAGGGGGGAGAGGACCCACCACAGTGACCTCATTTTACCTTCGTCCCCTCTTTCAAGACCCACGTCCCCCACGCCCATCTCGCTCAGTCAGTAGAGCCTGAGACTCATAAAGAATCTGTCTCCAAACACAGCCACTTTTTGAGGTTCTGGGGGTTCGAGGTCCAACATTGGAATTTGGGGGTACACCGAGCCCCCGAACTGGGGATTTCTATGCCACGCCTTTCCTGGCAACCTCGCCAGAGAGGGAACTCCGTCATCCTCAGCGTCCCGCCCTGGCCGGTGGGGAGATGCGTCAGGCTGACCGCTCTGGGCTCCGTGCTTGCTAGAAATTAAGGGATCTGCAATTCCTTCACGCGGGCCCCCGCTCACGCCTGTTCACTTTGGAGATGAAAATCCGACGGTAACTGGCAGATCTAGGGGTACGGTCCCCGAGGATCCCATCGCTGACTAAATTAGCGCGATGCTGTCATCACGAAATGAGTGGTCCTGGTGGGACGGCGCCCGTGGTGATCAAACGGCGCTTCCGCGGGCGTTGACAGGTGCGGTGCGGGGCTGCCCGCGCGCCCGGCCGGGCCGAGCATCAGCAGCAGGAGGGGCGGGGCAGAGCCCGGCTCGGCGCGTGGCGAGCCGGTTACCAGGGCAACGGGAGGAGAGATGCAGACGCTGGGGACCGGCTCTCCGAACGCACGTGGAAGCCCATATTAATCAGCGGCCGCGGGCCCGCCCACCAGCCTGTCCGGAGCCGTAGGCGCCCCGCCGCTGTCTGTGACGCGCCCGGTGACGGCGGGCCCCGGCTGACATCCGCCCTGATTGCTGTGGTGAACCGGGCCCTCACGTCTCCCGCGAGGGCGTTGATTTTTGTCCGCACGTGCTCCAATTTAAATCGCTTTCTGATCCTTCGGAGAACACAGTGTTTCCGACTGGCGGTGGGACGCTTTGAAAAGGAGCCACGGTGCGGGACCCCACGGAGCTGTCACCTCGTGGCATCTTATTATCTACAGTCCCGGCTGGCTCCAAGGAGGAGGAGGCGGCGGGGACTTGGCTTAAGCCGTGCCTGGGAAGAGCAAACATCTGCCTCTTGCTCTCTTGGGTCCCTTGCCCTGGAATTGCTATCATCTCAGCATCTGTTTCAGGAGCTTTTGGGTAACACCCCAGCCAGGTGAGGAGACAGTTGGAGGCCAAAGTGTGGCTGCTGTTCTCAGCTTTGACCTCCATCTGCTGTGGGGGCAGCCGGTCTGATCCCCTAGCCGTTGGGATGGGGGTGGGGGGCTTCAGAGGGTCTCCACCCAATTCTCTCTCTCTCTCTTTTTTTTTCCCTAGGGCCACACCCGCAGCATATGGAAGTTCCATAGCCCACAGCCAACAGCAACACCAGATCTGAGACGCATCTGCAAACTACGCTGCCGCTCACGGCAACGCCAGATCCTTAGCCCACTGAGCGAGGCCAGGAATCGAACTCACATCCTCATGGATACTAACTCAGTTCTTGACCCACTGAGCCACAACAGGAACTCCTCCAACTGTTTATCTTAAAGGTATCTCTCTCCCACATTTGGGGTGGTGAGATTTGGGGAAGGAGGACTTCTTGAGGTCAGTGGCGTGGGGACACTGTGATGCTGAAATTTACGTGACCTGGCTGAGTGACATCCAGGTAGGTGGGTAAACGTGACTCTGAGGTTGGGGAGGTTTTGGGGGAAGAGAAAAGCGTTATAATTACTGGACTCATAGATTTCCCATCATGCTCATCGGTAATTAATCTGACTAGTATCCATGAGGATGAGGGTTCAATCCCTGGCCTCACTCAGTGGGTTAAGGATGTGGCGTTGCCGTGACCTGTGGTGTAAGTCACAGGCTCAGCTTGGATCTGGCACTGCTGTGGCTGTGGCATAGGACGGCAGCTAAAGCTCCTATTTTACCCCTAGCCTGGGAGCTTCCATATGCCACAGGTGCAGCCTTAAAAAACTAAACAAAGAGAGAGAGAGAGAGAGAGAGAGAGAGAAAAGAAAAGGAAAAAAAATCATGGACTCAGTGAAGCAGATGATCTTCCACCCTGGAGGGTGGGCCTCGTGTAATCAGTTGAGGGTCTGAAGAGAGACAGAGGGTGGAGAAGGGAGAATTCACTCTCTCCTTGAGCCCCAGTGTCCACAGTCTCCTACCCTCAGAGCTCAGAGCTCCTGGTTCACGGGACTTCAGGTTTGGGCTGCCACGTGCACCCTCAGCTCTCTTCCATCAGCTTGGAGATGGTCAGATGTGGACGTCTCCGTGCCCGTAATCAGAGCCGATGCCTCAGAATAAATCTTTCCCTGGGTATCCGTCTCTCCTTCTGCCTGCTTATCCGGTCTATGTACGTCTGATCTATATCCATAGCTACATTTATACCTGTTTCTACATCCTATTGGCTTTATTCCTCTGAAGAACCCTAATCTGTGCAGGTCAATGACTGGAAACTCACCCTGGTCACCACCCACACACAAAGGCACATGAGGTTGAACAGCTGAGGACAAGCACCCCTTGCAGCCTCCCCCAGGGTCCACGTCTGTCTCTCTGCCCCCAAATGTTCACATCCCTGGGCTGGGCTAGGGGTGGGCATCCTTCACCTTGGAGCCCGGCTTGGCCAAGTTCATGGGGCAGGCGACACATGGGGCTCTGTCCTTGGAACTTAAATTGAGAGAATTCACCGCTGTGGTGCAACACCCCGGAAAAAGTATTTATGCACCTACCGTAGGGTGTTCTAATGCCTCCAGGTTGACCTTGGTAGGTTGGCGTTAAGGCGGGGCAGAGGTGATGACAGTGAAAAGAGCCAAAGACCCCCGTGGGTCCCAGGGAGAGGCATGGAGTTGCCCCAGTACAGTACCCGTCTTACTGCTGAACAGAGCTGCCCATCCTCTGAGCCTTCCGCCAGTTCTGGTCTGTGACAGTCTCATCAAAGATCACGGAACATGGAACATCATCACTACGGATGCCCTCGGAGCGAAGAAACCTGAGATGCTGGGAGAGTCACCAGAGCGTGACCCAGGAACAGGACGTGAGCAGATGCAGGTGGGGAAAACGGCACCCGTGGACTTGCTCAAAGCCGGGTCAGCCTCGAGCGTTTGGTTTGTTTGCTTGTTTGCTTTTTAGAAAAAGATGATATTCTGGAAGCGCCCCCAAATGAGGTGTGCCTGCGTTTCACCCCGGAGGTGCAGTAAAAATGGGTTTGCCCAGCTTCCCGTGGAAGGACCACTGGGTTTCTCCAGCTGGGCGGCGCGAATCAAGATGCTGCAGGCGTGTGTGCGCCGATGGACACACAGCCGGGAAGGGAACGCCTGGGTCATCCTTCGGTGTGTGTGCATCGCGGGTAGACACTGCTGGTTTTCCAATGTGCAAGTTCCAATTTCCTCTCTCCCCAGCAAGGCGGGCGAGGTCCCCTCACCCCACATCCTTCGCGTCTTCCCTGCTCCACCCGCAACCCTTGGAGTTCCACCCGTGTGCGGGAGAGCCCAAGATCCTAAATAACACGGCTCAGGGGACTTGAGTGCCCCCACCCACCAGGGAGGCTGCGGGTCCGGATTTTTCTCGTCCTCTATGAGCCACCTTTCGAACTGGTCTCAAGCATTCCTCCTCTTTCAGGCCCAGGGTGCGTGATTTCCTCCCGGAAGAATTCGGAGAGGAAGTTCCAGGGTGTAGCCTAACCAGAAGACAGGCGTCGGGGGCCCTGGGCATCCTCGTCTGGCAGGACATGTGGGGTCAGGGGCAACGCTGCATTTTCCAAGCTGTGCTCCGAGGACACATGGGGTTCTGCATGGGGGCAGGGAGCGGATGGTGGGGAGGCCAGGGGAAGGTGGGGACCGGGGCTGGGGTGCTTGGAAGCTCTCAGGGTGCTGGTCGCAAGCAGCACGGCCTTTCATCACCCAGCGTAACCTACAGGGAGAGGGGCCGGGGAGTGCTGGAGGACTGGTAATCTGTGGAGATGAGAGCTAATTACTTAATCACTTGCATTTGTAAATCGCATTATTGGAAAAGAAATTACTCTGGTGATCGAATTACAGATATTTATCTGCTAATAGCCCTGATTAACTGGTGATGGTAATCTGTCATTTTGAAAGCTAATATTAACAGTATCAATCTCACCAGAAAATAAACAGTTTATAGGAAATAAAACTTGGGTCTATTTACAGGGCGGAGGGCTGGTGAGAGGGATCCGGGGTGCTGTGGGGTTGAGGCTCCTTGGCCCATGCACCCTTGAGGGGGAGTCACCACACACCCCGAGGTAGCGAACAGGTCCCACGGTGCATTTCACCGGCAGCTGTCCATGAAAACACCTGGGAACCACTTGTTACAGGAAAGTTCCAAAGGCTCCAGCAAACAAGGACTTGGAAGGAACCCCCTCAAGCTTGACCCCAAAATAGTCTCCCTCGGTTTGGGATGGAAATGCTATAAAATCTGGTTGTGATGATCGTTGTACAACTATAAATGTAACTGAGTAATGAAAACTGCTATAAAAAAAAAAAACGTGTCCCCTGGAAGTTTCCACTGGGGCTCATCGGGTTAAGAACCTGACATAGTGTCCGAAAGGACACAGCTTCCATCCCTGGCCTCCCTCAGTGGGTTGAGGATCTGGCACGGCCGTGAGCTGTGGTGTAGGTCACAGATGCAGCTGGGACCCACTGTTGCCGTGGCTGTGGTATAGACCTTCAGTTGCAGCTCCGACTCGACCCCTAGCCTGGGAACTAGCAGGTGCAGCACACCCCCCCCAAATTGTCCCCTGAAATCCCCAGAAAGGAAGAATTTGTTTACCCAGGAGGTGCCCAGTGAACGCCACGGGTTTCCACTGAGCCGAATAAACATTCTTCTCTTCTGAAGAGGGCGCGTTTATAGGAAGGGAAAAGTGACAAGAGGGCAGGTTGTCAAGCCAGGACCCTTGCATTGCTGGAGGGAAACTGTGTTGGAGATGAAACGTCCTGCAGACATTGCCAAGCCGCATGGCATCGTCATAAGCACTGGCCAAAGCAAAGGCTGGCATTTTGGAGACGTTATTTAAACATCGCTCCTCCATCCTGGGCTGCCCAGAGGTCCTGGGTGTCGGTGATAGCCACCTGATGGACCTGCTGACCTAGGTCCCAGCTGAGCTCAGGGCAGTGCCCGGGAGCGACCCAGAGTCACAGGTCATAGACACAGCTGGCGTGCCTTTTTTTTTCTTATTCTTCGTCACCTGTTTTCTTTTTTTAATTGAGCTGTGATGGACAAACACCAACTGCACACCTTGCAGGGGCGAAGTGGGTTTTGATGCACGTTGCAAGAAGCCGACCTCAGTCACGGGCTCGTCTCCTCCGCCTGGGTACTGTTTTGGATGGAGCGAGAACGCAAGAGCCACCCTCTTAGTCAATTTCAAGTGGACGGTAGTGAACCATGAACGAGAGTCACCTTGCTGGGCATCAAAGCCCCCAGAACACCCATCTTACACCTGCAAGGCGATGCCTTCCCCATTTTTCTCACCCTGTGGCCTCCGGTAGCAATTTTATTCTCTATTTCTACCAGTTCGACTTTCTTCGCTCTGCACGTAGGTAATATCATGCAGTGGTTGGCCTTCTGTGTCTGGCTCATTTCATTGAGCACGAGGTCCCCAAGGTCCACTAGAGTTGTCACACGTGGATTTCCTCTTTTTATGGCTGAATTTTATATATACATATATCTCACAATTCAGGGTATATACACATAAAATATACAGAGAAATATAATTCACATATAAAATTTAAAAATATATGTGTATATATATTCCATTTTTTTAACCATTACTTGGTCAATGAACACTTAGATTGCCGATGCACCTGGTTTTACAATTTTTTTTTTCCGGCCGCACCTGCGGCGTATGGAATTTCCCAGGCCACGGATCGAATCAGAGCCACAGCTTGGACCTACACACAGCTACGGCAATGCCAGATTCTTAACCCACGGTGCCACAGTGGGAACTGCTACAATTTCTCTCTCTCTCTCTCTCTCTCTCTCTCTCTCTCTCTCTCTCTCTCTTTTTTAAGGGCTGCACCTGGGCAAATGGAAGTGGAACTTCCCAGGCTAGGAGTCGAATCAGAGCTGCAGCTGCTAGTCTACACCACAGCCACAGCAACACCGGATCTGAGTCGCATCTGAGACCTACACTGCAGCAGTGCTGGTTCCTTAACCCACTGATAGAACCCACATCTCTCAGACAGTATGTTGCGTTCTTAACCCATGGAGCCACGACAGGAACTCCCCTACAATAATTAAAAAAAAACAGAAGAGAGAGATCTTTCTAAAAAACAGAAAAGGCAATGATTTATTGAGCACCTTCTATGTGTTCTTGTGTTCTAACTAATCAGTGACTAAATCTGGGTAATCTTTACAAAAAAAGAGAAGAAAAGGCAGTGAGCTCTTCCTACACAGCACAGGGAACTCTATCCAGACCCAGTCTCCTGGGCTAGAACGTGATGGAAGATAATATAAGCAAAGGAATGTATATATAGATGTCTGACTGGGTCACTTTGCTGTCCAGCAGAAATGGACACCACTCAGTAAATCAACTATACTTTAATAATAAAAAAAATGGCAAGACATCTTGCAAGCAGAGAGAAAAACCCCACCAAGATCTGGAGGTCACTGCACGTCCTCTGTGCCCGTTACCTACAATAAAGGCGGCATCACATTAAAGGCCTTACGCTCATAAAAGTGATGGAGGCACGTGCCTGTCCAACCCACAGCTGCGTTTATGCAGGACCCCCTTCTGGAAGCTGTGCCTGGACCCTCATGGCCGCGGGGTTTAGGAGACCTGTGACTCGGAAGTAAAGACCGTGAATTGTTTACTGGATTGCTGACATTTCTGTTTTTCTTTGTGGCTGCGCCCGCGGCATGCGGAAGTTCCTGGGCCAGGGATCGAACCGGTACCACAGCAGTGACAACACCGGATCCTTAACCTGCTGAGCCACAGAAAGTCTGCCTTAGTTGCTGGCCTTGATTCCTTGTTTTCACGCTTGCTTAACTGCGGCAGAAATGGCCCGGAGGAGGCAGCCACCATTCGGTCCGGTCTTAACAGATGTCTCTGGCCGTCTCTGGCCGGCCCGTGATGGCATTTGGGACCGCTGGTCGCAAAGGCCCCGGGTTCCTTCCCGGCTGTCCCCTCCCCTGGAGGCCACACCCGGCGGCGGGGTCATGGAGAGGCGATGGCCCACCAGTCAGCGCAGTGCAGGCAACATCTGTCGGGGAGAAAGGACCTTCTTCCTCTTCAATTTTTCATCTTCTGTCTAGGACACTGGCAGGGAGAACAGAATGGAATACAGCCAGCCCGGGTGAGCTTTAGGAAAATGCGTGTCTTTCGAAGTCTGTCCGTGCTTCTTGCAGCCGCAGGTGAACACTGAGGGCAGTGAGGGTCTTGCAAAACCGGTAAAAGTGTGCATATATGTTCCTGCACATGCATGAAGTGGAGGCACGTTCAACACGGTGAGGCGTGTACCTTCTGGTACCTGTGGGTGTGACCTTATTTGAAAAGAGGTCCTTTTTTCTTTTTGCCCTTTTTTTTTTTTATGGCCGCACCCACGGCATACGGAAGTTCCCAGGCTAGGAGTCGATTTGGAGCTGCAGCTGCAGGTCTACACCACAGCCACAGCTATGCTGAATCCGAGCCACATCTGCGATTTGCACCACAGCTCACGGCAACACCAGATCCTTAACCCACTGACCGAGGCCAGGGATCGAACCCGCCTCCTCACGGTTACTAGTCGGGTTCTTAACCCGCTGAGCCCCAACGGGAACAGTCTGAGTAGGTCCTTTACACACGTCATCAACTTAAGATGTGGTGATGAAGGTGGATGCTGATGCAACAGGGCAGGAGTCCTTCGCAGAGGCGGAGATGAAGACGAACACAGGGGAGGCAGGTGGAGACGGTGGGGCGGGGGGAATCTAGGAGCCCACGGTCACCAAGGAAGGGAAGCAGGCGCCAGAAGCTGGCGGGGAGGGCGCAACAGCCTCTGCTCTGGGTCCTCCAGGAGGAACAGCCCCGTCCACACCTTGGTCTCAGACTTCCCATCTCCAAAACAGAGACGGACAAACTCCTGCTAAGTCCTCCAGATTTGTAGGGGACTGGCGGTAAACACGTGGCTCAGCCGTCCATGGGGCGTTCAGATTCTAATCCTCGGGGAAACGAAAGGAGACACCCCAAAGCCTTCTTCCTGCCACTCCTCCGCCTGCAGCACTGAGAAGATACACCTGCTTTCCTTGTGGGAGCAACCCTGGAAAGCCCAGCTTTGGTTACACAGTCTAGAATCAGGGACAGACGTGCTTATATTTTCTGGGGCTCTTAGCGATGAATGCTTCTTGCAGGGACAGAGCACACTAGGTTGCCAAGAGTCCACGGACAGAGAAATGGAGAAAGAAGATGTGGTCCGTATACACAGTGGAATATTACTCAGCCATGAAAAAGACATAGTGCCATTTGCACCAACAAGAATGAACCAGAGACGATTATACTAAGTGAAGTAAGTCCGGTATAGAAAGACAAATACCATATGATATCACTTACATGTGGAAAAGAAAAAAGAAAAAAAGAGGACAGGGCCCCATTTGCTGTCTCGACCCCGCCCCCTCCGCCCCCACACACCCCCCCAGGAAGGAAGACATTTGGCCGCCAGACCCACTTCATCAGCCTTCAGGACACATTTCGCTGGTTGCTGTGGTTCGATCTGGGATATCAAAGAAGACTGCTCTAGATTTATCACCGTACCCGAAATAAATCACCATCTGACACCAGTCCCCGTGGGGCCTGGCTCTGTCTCTGCACACGTGTGCCATCTCCACGCCAGCAGCCCCAGCTTCCACTCTGCACATCCCTGGGCGCCCCCAGCTGAATGCTGAGCGAGGTTCAAGGCATTTCTGTGTCCTCAGGGATAAGGGCCCCAGAGCAGACTGCCCTGACGCTGTGCTGGGTGGCAGCTCAGGTCACCGAGCAGCTCCATCTCTGAGGATGTGACCTTGACCATGTTCAAGAGAGCGCAGTGCCCAACTTGGGGCCCCAAGGAGAGTACGGGCAGGGTTGACTGGTGTCCTCCAGTATGGACATCCATGTCCTGACCCCCTGGCACCTGTGAACAGAAAGGGGAAATAGGGTCTTTGCAGATATGATGAAGTGAAGGGTCTGAGAGGAGGTCCTCCTGGATGAGGGGGGCCCTCCATCTAAGGACAGTGTCCTTCTAAGAGACACAAGAGGAGACCCAGACACAGAGGAGAAGCCAAGGGAAGATGGAGGCAGAGACGGGAGGGAGGCAGCCACCAGCCCAGGGCCACCTGGAGCCCCCAGAATCTGGAAGAGGCAGGAAGGACCCTCCCCTGGAGCCTCTGCAGGGAGCATAGTCCTGGGACCCCTTGACCTCAGACGTCATTTCTCCAGGGCTGGGGGAGGGTGGATTCCTGCTGTTTTAAGCCACCCAGGCTATGGTACTTTCTTATGGTGACCCCGGGACACACAAAGAGATGCAAAACCCCATTGGGGCTGGGGTTGAAACATTAGCAGGTAAACCCCAAGTGAAACTCAGAAAGCAGGTGCCAGGAAGTTGGGATATTTAACTGTAACATAACAAGTGCCTTCCACTCTCAGCTGCCCAGAATTAACTTGCAGGTGCTGCAGCCAGGGGCAGGGCCATGGGCTATTGAAAGATAAGTGAGCAACTGAGCGTGGACCATCAACTGAGCGTGGACCAGCACGGGTGTCCCCACCCCCGGATTCACCTTGGAGACAGAGTGGCTGTGGGCTGCCAAGACGGGTCTAGATGGAGGGGTTCTCTCCCCTATAGAATGATGGCAGCCCAGGGGCTGGGAGCCCTTCTGATTATTTAACCACCCCCTGCAGTACCCAGATCTAACTGCACATGGACCAGTGCCCAGTGAGTCACAAGGTTGGCGGGAAGGGGAATTCTTACAGACACCAAAATAAGGGCTGTCTTCATCCAAGAAGACCCATCACCAAGATCCCAGGCCACGGGGCAGCCTTGGCATGAAAGCAGAGAAGAGAAATCAAAGACGGTTTTGCTTGTGTGGATGGAAGCAAGCCTGTATCCACAGCACCTCAAATTACCCCAGAGAACAAAGTCCTGTGGTTTCCCGTGTTCCCTGCCCTGATGCCCGTGACCTGTCTGAGGCCATCTGAGCAGCCGTGTCTTCATTAAAGCCAGACCACCAGCGTGAGGGAGGGGCCAGTGTTCTTTCTTGTGGTCCAGGCAGAGCTGGGCTCCCAGCAGCATGACCTTGAGTGACTCATTACCGCAGGAGACAGGCATTTCCCCATTCATCAAGTGCTGGAATGCTCTCTGTCCCACCACGTGGGCTGTAAACTACGTTACAAGATGTTCGATGAGGGGAAATGGACTGTGCAATAAATCTCCGTGCAGGCTCCTTGGAGCAGCCGCTGGAGAGTCCTCACCCAGGAGCAGGAAGCAGCAATAAGGTGGAGATTCAGATACGGGGGACTCTGTGATGGAGAAAGGCCTGCAGTGAAAATGATGTCACAAATGCAATTCACAATGTATAGACACGTGTTATCCCAATGACGGGTTGTTTCCTGGAGAAGGCATGATGGAGACGTGTTAGTGGTAAGAGACCGTCAGACGGCCACAAAAGCAAATTATGAGCCAGGGCACCCACCCCAAGAGACAGTGGGCTCTGGGTCTGGTAGAATTACGACTCCGCCCTCTCCTGCTCCTCCTTCTCCTCCTCTTCCTCCTCTTCTTCTTTCTTCTCCATTTTTTTTTCTTCCTTCTCGTCTCCATCCCCGCCATGGTCCCCAGTTCCTAAATGAGCTCAGGACGGTCAGCAAAGGCAGCCTTCTGACTCAGTCCTAGAGACCCCCCCCCAAAGAAAACACAACCCCTTGTCCTTAAAACCCAAATTGGACCTCAGTTTACCCAGTAGTCTTCCTGCATCCACCAGTTCACAGCAGAACCTTCCAAACCCAATCTGACCTTGGGAGAAAGTGCATGGTAAAGAGTCCTACGCTCTCGCAATCCACGTTCACGGCTGCTAGGTGGCCTCTAGCAGTCCCCCACAAAAGAGATAGTCTTTCTTCACCCAGCTCTCATGTCTGTCCTCAAGTTTAACCGGAAGTCATTCTCTGTATCACAAGGAGAAAATGTCTTTTCTTTGCCTGTCTGGCACTCTCCCACTCTCAAGAACCCTTGAGCCAAGTGGCACAGCACAATTTACCTGTCACTACACTGGGTTTGCATAGCCCCTTTAGGCTAAGCCGCACATTTTCTTCCTTAGTTGTACGTGCATCCTGTTGTTGACACCATCCGCTGGACTGAACAGGCAGCGAGCGTGCAAGTCCTTCAGAGACTGAGCTCTCATCTTCTTATTTTTGTTCCTTAAAGTGTTCTGTTCAGCCCTTTGCCCTGCCATCCGCAGACATTTGAAAGAGACGAATGCAGTCACACTGGGTACTGAGGAGTTCCCTGCCCCGGACTTCTGTTAGTGTCGAGAGAGACCGAAAGATACTGTCCCCGTCTTCCAGGATCTTAGAGCCTTGGAGGGGGTCAAGCAATACTCAGGTAGCCACACAGATGTGGGTGTGAGACTCTCCTTGTGCCCAGAGTGGATGGGGTGGCCACCGGAAATGTCCGTCGTCATGCCCACACCAATTCGCCAGAAGGTCCTATAACACAAATAGGAAGTCTAACTCAAGAAGTGTGTGCCTGCCCAGAATCTTCTTCCCTCCTCACACCTCTCTCTGTTTCCCCCAGCCCCACCCGTGACGTCCCACCAGGAGGTCTTGGTCTTAGAGAACATTGGGTTCCTTCCAGCCAGAGCTGGTCGAACCTTAGACCCCCCCTTTCCCTGGGGTTGCGTAGACACTTCTGTCTCCAAAAGAACTGACCCTTTCTCTTGTAATATTAGCCAAGTTCCTGCCCTTCGGCGCCTATAAGAATCACCCTCGGGTGCAAACATTGCACAGAAGGACTCGGAGACCTCAGATAAGCTGTTATACTCAGTTCCTTTTCCATCAGGCTCCGTTTCCGTCAGTCCCAACCACTCATCCTGTGAAAGAAACAGCAGCCCCCACTCCCGGGCATCTATCCCGACAAAACTTTCATTCAGAAAGATGCATGCACCCCAGTGTTTGTTGCAGCACTCTTCACAGCAGCCAAGACACGGGAACAACCGAAAGGTCCATGAGCAGTTGAACGGATTAAGAAGATGTGGTCCATGTACTCAGTGGAACACGACTCAGCCATAAAACAGGACAAAAGCATGCCATCTGCAGCAATGCGGATGTCACTAGAGATTCTCATAGTAAGCGAAGTAACTCATAAAGAGAAAGACACACACCCCAGGAGATCCTTTCTATCTGGAAGCGAAACTGTGGCACAGACAAATCCACCTACAGAATATAAACAGAGTCACCGACATGGAGAACAGAACTGCGGTTGCCAAGGGGGAGGAGGAGGGAGTGGGACAGACTGGGAGTTGGGGTTGGGAGATGCCAGCTCCTGCCTTTGGAAGGGATAAGCAATGAGGTCCTTCTTTGCAGCACAGGGAACTCTACCCATTCACTTGGGATGGAACATGATGGATGATAATGTGAAAAAAGAATATATATGTGTGTGTGTGTCTGTGTATGACTGGGTCACTTTGCTGCACAGCAGAAATTGACAGAACATTGTAAATCAACTATAATAAAAATTTTTTTAATTTGAAGAAAATTAAAAGCAACGGAAACCGGAAGATAAAAATGCAGGGGGCTGAGCACGGAGTGGACAGGGAGCTGAGAGGTGGGCTTCATCTCAGCAGGGTGTGAGATCTACGGCCGACGCCAAGTTCCCGCGGGTCTGGGGCTGCTGAGCACGCCAGCCAAGGCTCCCTGGGACCGCCTCGCCGCTGGACGTGGGAGGTCTGGAGGGTGAACACTGCAGGCTCGTATTTCACTCGCCCATTGGAACAGCCAGCGCCACGGCCACTTGGCTGTCTTGGAAGATCTCATGCCCCTGCTGGAAGCCAAGCCTGGCTGCCCCGCTGTGGGACGCGAGCCCATCCTCCAAGGAATTTCTAATAGTGGAGGAATGAAGCCTCTTGGATCAGCTTTCCTGCTTCGGAGCTGGGAACTAAGGCTCAGAGGAAACGGGATGAGGCCATGGGCTGCAAGGATGAGGTCTGTGGACCTCTCCGGGGGGGGGGGGTGACCTCCGTGGACAACACTGAAGGCTGGAAATTGGGCAGGAGGTGGATGGGGCGCCCAGGGGTCAGATGAGCCCGTTGTCAAGGGAGAATGCAAACACGACACCCAAGGGGTGGGCGTCCAAGGCCTCCGAGCTTGGCTCCCTGTAAGACTTCTGTCCTGGCCGACCCGTGAGAGAGGACCGGCTCAGAACAAGGCACTTGGATCCGGAGACCAGAACACACAGTTGTACGGGCGAGATCTCCTGCCTGTCACGGTCACTCTTCATGGGCACCAACTCAGCTGCAGACACACCTGAGGAAAAGTGGACTGAAATTCCTCCCGCCTGCATCAACCCTGAGCCTCTGAAGCCCTCACAGCATCTGGGGCATGACTCTTCGTGCATGCATCTTTCTTTTCTGTGTCTCATCTGTTTTGGTTTTGTTCTTTTTTTGCTTTTTGGGCTGCACCCATGGCATATGGAAGTTCCCAGGGCAGGGGTCAAATCGGAGCTGCTGCAGCTGCCAGCCACAGCCACAGCCACAGCAACACTGGATCCGAGCTGCATCCGTGAACTACACCACAACGCACGGCACCGCCAGAGCCTTAACCCACTGAGCGAGGACGTGGGTGGAACCTGCGTCCTCATGGCCAAAATGGCAGGTTATTAAGCTTCTGAGCCCCAACGGGAACACCTGGCTCCGTGTGTTTCTGTGCACGAGGGGACCTGGGGGTCTCCAGCAAGCTCCATGCACAGCATCTACTCCCTTTAAGGATTTCAATGCCCAGACGTGTCTACAAGAGAAAGCACGCCCCGTGCATTCATTCTTTCCAGCACGCGGTGTGATGAGGTGCTGTTAACATGCCAAGTTTCTCCTCTGCCACCAGAAGAGAGATGCCTGTCGTACACTTTACAACATGGCCCATAAATTACCTTTTCCTCCACAGCGGCGGCCACGCTGAAACCGCGCTCCCCTTCTTTTCCGTGCGTCTTGCCTTCCCAGCTCTGGGGGCACGGATCCCTTTTCCAGTCACTCATCTGTCTGCAGCCCCGCTCGAGCCGCACCTCCGAAACCCTTTCAAGTCCCGAAGCATCTGCTGATGGGTTATTCCGGGGGGGGGGGCCGGGGCCCCAGCCTCACACTCTGGGGCCGCCCTGTTCTCCCCAGTGCCCGGCCAGTGCCCCCCTGCTCCCAGAACATGTGTTTATCATCACTGAGCACCGAGATCTCTCCCAGCCGCCCCCGCCCCCCGCCGTCTCTCCAACCTGGAGGGGCTGTTCTCGGCTTCTCCGATATCCTTTACACCGGATCCGCAATTGCATTTTGCTTCGCGATGCTCGGCGGCTTTATGATCTTTTTCCATTTTTTCGCCCTCCTTTCCTCAGACACAATGCCCTTTGTTTCCTGCGTGGGGGAGACGCAGACCTGTGTGCAGGCATTCTGTTTTACGGAGACGCAGGCAGAAAGATTAAAATAGGATGGCTACTTTTTTTTTTCTTTCTCTTTAAGTTTTCTTGAAGGAGGGTTGCTGCACAGAGCTGTGGTCACTTCTGCTGCACCACAAAGGGACTCAGTGATCCGTGTCCACACAGCCATTCTCTTTCAGATCCTTTCCCCACCTAGATGACCACAGAAGACTGGGTCGAGTTCCCTGTGCTGGACAGCAGGTCCCCATTAGCCAGTCATTCCACAGACCGCAGGGTGCCTGTGGATGTGTGCTTTCTGAATGAAAAAAAAACAAAAGCAAAAAACAAGGGGGAGAGAGAAGACTTTTCAAAGATTCGGCCGTGCCATTGCTCATTCTTAAAATGCTCCTGGACTTCCTGTCATGCCTCAACTGTAATGAACCCAACTAGCATCCACGAGGACGCAGGTGCAACCCCTGCCCTCGGTCAGTGGGTTGAGGATCCGACGTTGCCGTGAGCTGTGGTGTAGGTCGCAAATGCGGCTCAGATCCCAGGTTGCTGTGGCTGTGGCGAAGGCCAGCAGCTGCAGCTCCAGTTCGACTCCCAGCCTGGGAACTTCCCTATGCAGCAGGTGCAGCCCTAAAAATAAATAAATATGTAAAATCAGAAAAAAAGAAGCCGAAATGGCCCCCGTTGACTCTTTCTAAGTGCGGTGCGGCTCTGTGTCTGTGCCCTGCCAAGGGTCGGAGAAGATGTGGCGGCCCTGACATTTGTTTCTGGGCTTGGAGAGAAATCTCAGTTTAATGAAGGAGAAAAGAGAGAGGCAGAGCCAGCACGACAGAGAGAGAGAGAGAGAGAGAGAGAGGGGCAGGAAATGACTGATGCACAGCCTGTCTGGCTGGGCTTCTCGCCGCCGATACCCCAGGTGGTCTGGAATTCCCAGGTCTTGTGGGAGGAGAGAGGCGCTGGCAGGACTTTTGGGAAAAGGGTCGCATGTCCTGGGGTCCCTCGCAGGGATCCGGCCAGGGCGTCCAGGGTGAGCTTCCGGCAGCCGCGCGCCCCACCCAGCTGCCACTCAGCCCGGCCTCCATGGTCCTCTGAGCATGCCTGTCTATCTGTTCACAAATCAAGCAGAGCTGGCTGCTCTGACTGTCCTCCCTAAAACCGGTCGTTCTCCGTGCGCTTAGGGGCTGCCCCTTCTTCAGAGCCGTTCTTTTTCTCTCTCTTTTTCTTTCCTTTTTTCTTTTCACAGCTGCCCCTGCAGCACAGGGAAGTTCCCAGGTTAGGTATCCCATCGGAGCTGCAGCTGCTGGTCTACACCGCAGCCACAGCCACGTGGGTCCCGAGCCGCGTGTGCGACCCACCCCACGGCTCACGGCAACGCCTGATCCCTAACCCACTGAGCGAGGCCAGGGATCGAACCCGCAAACTCATGGATGCGGATGGGATTCGTTACCCCTGAGCCACGACGGGAACGCCTCCTACGTTTTTGCAACAGTTTTCTGGTGCTGGACGTCATTTTTCAGAACTCCCTTCTCCTGCTGAAAACCCTGCCGTGAGGCCCCAGCCGGACCCCGTCACGGCTGAGTTTTGATTTTGATGGCTCCGTAATTGGGTGAAAAGCCCACCCGTTAGTGGGCGCACGGTCCTGCCCGGTGGATCTCGGCTTCCTCGCAGGGCGTTGCCATTTCAGAGCGAGGCGGCCACGAGCGTTCTTCACCGGGAAAAGGGTCAGGACCGCCGTGAGACGTCCTTTCCAGACCGACTCGCTCGGCAAACGTTAGATAAAATCCAGAATGTCGGCATCTCGGATGTTGGAGAAGGTAGGGGAACGGTCGGGGGGTGCCGTCTTGGCAAAGCGTGGGGTCTCACCCGGAAGGCTCGCCCCAGGCGCCCTCCCCGGGCCGGGCGCTGCCCCGTGCAGCTGCACCCCAGAACCCCCACCTCCCCGCCAGGGCTCCCAGCCCGGCTCTGACCCGCTCGCTAGGTGGTTTCGGGAACGGCATTAAGTCATTTCCTGCACCCCAGTGCCTTTCCCACCGAGGGGAGCGTGGATTCATTCACAGGCTTCTTTCCAAGAGTTTTAAATTCTTTATGGAGGGCTTGTAAAGGCTTTTATTTAATTGCCCTAAAGTATGAGGACATCATAAACGTGAGCTACGAGAGCGTCCGCGGCCCTGCAGGGCGCCGGGGCCGGGATACACTGGACGGTGTGTAGGGTCCAGGCCCTCCCCTCCCAGAGCGGCCAAGGGGTCAGGGGTCAGATTCACGTGCACGGCGATGAGGACAGGCTTTGCTGTTTGGAGACGGGCTGGTCTATCAAACGGACTTTTTCTCGGGACGCCCGCTGGTGGTGACGGTGGGGGTGTGGGGCTGTGTGCACCAAGAACCCCAGACAGGAGCTCCCGCTGTGGCTCGGTGGCTTAAGAACTCAACTAGTGTCCGTTAGGATGCGGGTTCGATCCCTGGCCTCACTCAGTGGGTTAAGGATCCCACATTGCCGTGAGCTGTGGTGTAGGTCGCAGACGCGGCTCAGATCTAGCGTTGCTGCGGCTGTGGTGTAGACTAGTAGCTGCAGCTCTGATTCGATCCCTGGCCGGGGAATTTTCATATGCCGCAGGTGCAGCCCAAAAAAGCAAAAGCAAAGAAAAAATAAATGACGCTTCATCGAATGATCTCTGGGACCCTGTCTTTCCTCCTTAAGCTTCTCAATTTCTCCTTTCCCGTCTTTCTAGCGAGAAAACTGGCCTTGACTGTCATCTTCATTTCAGAGGCACCCATGACCATTTGATGCGCGTGTACTGTGCACGGCGACCGCAGCCCGGTGACTGAGCGTGTCTCTCGGCTCCCTTGGTTACCGGGAGCTGCTAAGGGGTTAACATCCAAACTCTACGACGGATCCGTCAAGCTCAGTCCTCAAAGGAAATGATAATAGTCTGATGGGAAACACAGGCAAAGGGGCTGAATAGACGTTTCTCCAAAGAGGACACCCACGTGGCCCGTGGGCACCTGCACGGACGCTCAGCGTCCCCGATCACCAGGGAAACGCAAATCCAAACCGCGACGAGGGGCTCCCCGTGGCCACTTCCGGCTGCCTTTTTCAGCCAGTGGCAAAGTGTATGTCCACTTCCGGATGGCCTGTCCGAGGTCGTTTTTTATGGACTAGGAAACCCTTTTCTGGTGCTGCCATTGACCGTGGGCGGAGGGCTGGCTGCACACCACGTCCGCTGCCCCAGGCCAGGCACCATTTCTCTTCCACGAGTTCACTTACTCGGTTGAATTCTTCTGATGAGCTTTTTCAAAGACGAGACCCACCTCCTCTTCAGTGTTCTGCGATGTTTATATGCAATGCTCCAGTTTGCTGTCCGTAAACGATCTGGGATCGAACTCTGTGTGGGCTGGCCGGCCACCATCAGAGCCAACATCTAATAGTTCTGTCCCGGATCCTGGGCAGGGAAACTGCCATAAATCCTGTGGGGTTTTTTTTTTTTTTTTTTGGCAGAACTCACAAAACGTCAAAGGCAGCATTTTAACCTTTTTGAAAGTGGCATTGAGCACACTCACCTGTTCAATAATCACCACCTGCAATTACTCTGAGAACTTTTCATCACCCCAGGAGGGACCCCAGCCCCATCAAGCAGTCACTCCACCCTCCCGCCCTCCAGGTCCTGTCAACCACAAATCTGCTTTCTTTGGTGGAGAATTTGCCTTTTGGAATATTTCATGTGAGTGGAATCACACGCTGTGTGGCCTTCTGAGTCTGGTCTGTCTCCCTGAGCATTGTGTGTTCAAGCTCCATCCACGCGGCAGCCTGTGTCAGAGCTTCACTCCTTTTCATGGCTGCGTAATATTCCACGGTGTGGCTGTTTGTCCATCACCCACTAGTACACGAGGCTTGTTTCCAGCTTTGCACTACTGTTAACGGTGCTGCCGTGGACACGCATGTACCAGTGTGTGTTTTGAACACGGCATTCCATTCCTTTGACCGTGAACTTAGAAATTGGTTGGAGGGGGTGGGAGAGATGGACGGCCGGGGGGTGTGGGGTTGGCTGTCCAATGGTGCCCTGCCATCCAGCACAGAGAACTCTACCCAGCTTTCTGTGATGTGGGGACGTATGTGGGAAAAGAAGCTGAAAGAGAACGGTTGTCAACAGCCCGGGTCTGGAGCCCAGCCTCTGAGCCCCTTGCTGTCCCCTCTCAAGGGAGGGCACAGCTTGGTGGCGTTTGCCTGCCGGGGCCTCCAGCGCCTGGCGGAGCCATAGAGCTGTTCTTTCTGTTTCACCCCAAACTCTGTCTCCGAGTCTACATGGGTGCCGCTTGACAGAGGCCGATTTCAGCGACACCTTTACTGAGAAAAGGAGAACTTTCTAGGGCAGATTACCTTGTTATCGGAAGAGAGAGCCTGGTCTGTCACCCACGTCACCTTCAGGTTTTCTGTTTGAGCTGATACGCTGTGGCTTGAGTTCCAGACTAAACACCCCTGCATCATCCCTGTTGAAACAGCGAATGGTTTGTGAGGTGGATTTCAACGCAAGAACACAAAACACCCCAGCTCCTGGGCTGTGGTCTTGCTGAGATTTTGCACAACTGCCGTCACCGTAACAGACCCCACTCGGGCGCCTCCCTGCCGTGTGGACCTCTGTGTGGTCCCTGGAGCTGGCTGGCCGCCCCACCCCCAGCGGAGGGCTCCCTGGGGATACGTGGGCTGGGCACCCCACCTCTGGGATGCTTAGCAATCGGGGGACAAACACGGGGCACACATCCGTCCTCAGAGACCCAGCTGCCTGCGTCCTGTGCCTCTTGTTCCTAAAACAGCGTCAGTCCACTGATGCCAAATAGAAAAACAGAGTTTGGGGTGAGGGAGAAAAAAAATCGATTGATAGCTTTGCCGGGCAAAGGAGGCCACCGCGGGCTAATGCCTTAAAGACGGAGCCCCACTTTGAGAGAGAACAGGAAGAGCCCTTAGAGTTGGGAGTGACACACAGGGCCCCCCCGATCAGCTCCCCACCAACCCCCAAAAAAGAAGAAGGCGTATTGGCCCTCAACCCCGATTCTTATCGGGAACTCTGCTTTTCTCCTTTTTACTGTCAAATCCCAGCCATTCTTCCCAGTGGTGGGGCACAGTCTTTTAGGCATGAGCCCGCCGCGGCCCCCTCTGCCTGGTGAAGCAATAAAAGCTCTTCTTTCTCCTTCACCCCAAACTCTGTCTCCGCGTTTCTACCAGGCACCGGTGGACGGGGGCCGAGCCAGCGACAGTGAGCCTGCAGCAGAGACGGCAGCGTGGTCCTGAGAGTCACCAAGTAAGATTTGCTTCTCCCTCCTCCCAGCTGGCGGGGTCCCGACGGCGCCCGGGTCCAGCGCCCTTGCCCTCCGCCCCATATCTGCGTGCACGTCTGCGCCCGCCGTAAACACGTTTAGGTTCCGTGTGTCAGAGCAGGGCGCCCGGGAGAGGGGCGGGTTTCCTGCTGGGAACTGGAGACAGACGCGTGCCCCCTGCCTCTGCAAGGACTAAGTCACAAACCACTGCAGATGGTGACGCCCAACGCCCCCTGAAAGGAGCTCAGGGTGGAGACGGGGAGTGGGGAGTCTGTGCTCTGGGAAAACGGGCAGAACAGGTCTGCGGGTGCTTAGAGATTTTCGGGAGAAGATTTTAGGAGCCCAAGTCTTGCCTCTGCTTGTGTCTAGAAAAGCACTAACATCCTTCCCGGTGACGTCTGCTCCTCCTGGTGACCGGCGGTGACCTTCAGGAGACCAGCAGGGACCTCCTGCACAGTGTGCCTGGTTGCGGGGACCCCCTTCACAGGATCACAGACACGCTGTCCTCCCCCTGCCTCTCAGCAGCGGTTTCTCAGAGCCCCTGAGATGCTGCCTCCCGGGCTCCAGTCCTCATTTTGCCCCAGATCAGACCGAACCCTCAACTTTGAGACTGTGCCTGTTTTTTTTAGGTCGACATTGCCTCTCTCTCTCACACCATCTTGGCAGGGCAAGGGGGCCTCGCGTCTGCTCCGAGGCAGGAGAACCAGGAATAAGCCATTCCTGTTTTCTTGTAATCCCCACTCTAAGCACATTTAATGGCCCTGTTATTGCTCAGCCAAATTAACTCCTTATGAAACAAGTTACAGAGTGCCTTTGTGGGTCCTGTTTTCCAATAATAAAAAAAAAAGGGGGGGTTTGGGTCAGGTTGGGCCATCTGCTTCGTATTAGCACGTAGCCTGCACGGGGCTGCCTCACCGAGCGTGGGGTTCTGTTTTCATTAAACGCCTAGTTTAGTGGGGCTGTAATTTTTTTTTTCTTGAACATTCAAGCAAAATGGAGAACTTGAATTGCCAGTGACCCCGGAGAGGAGGCAGGTCCCGCCTTCCAAGTACTCATCCCCGTTTGATCCTGCCCCACCTCGCGGGGTCCCGTTCCTGGCGGACGAGGGGCCTCGAGAGGGACGCGTATGAACTTTATCCTGGCAGGTGGGACACGCAAGGGCCTCCAGGAAATGGAAACAGAGCCAAATGGTCACCCGCAGATCATGCGAGGGTCCCAGAGGGCAGCCGGAAAGCGGGAGGGCACGTGGGAAGAGAGGGCCAGTGGGCACACAGGGGCCGTATCCTGAATCTCCACGCCTCTCCATAGACACACGCGGGGCAATAGGACACACGCCCGGCATTTTGCGCTTGATCGCTGTCCGTTAAGAGGCAAGACCAAACCCCAATGTAGTGGACGCTGCAAAGAGTTGTGGCACGGTTGTCTGCAGTAGCTGTGCTTGTACCCACTGGAGAATGCTGACCCTGGGGCATAGCTGTGAGCTGGTTTTAGGGGTTCTTGCTTCTCCCCGTCACGTGTGTGTAAAGGCACGAGGCTTGGAGAGCTAAAGTCCGTCTGCGGCAGCTCCACTGGCCACATGGCCCCACCAGCCACCAGGTTCCACCAGCCACTTGTTTCACGGATCTATTTTCTGGGGGTGGAGGGTGGCTGCTTTTTGGACTCCCTCACTCTAGCACCGGAAACGTTCCCCAAAAATGGAACAGTCAGGCTCAGGGCTTGCGAATGGCCTTCCTGCCCGTGCAGTGGCTCAGAGCGATTTCGTGGTCTTCTTCCTCACCAGTGAATTGAGAGTCTGACAGCTTTGCACGTGACAGGGTCGTGGAGGGAGACAGCTATTCGGGGAGGCATGCAGCCTGCTGACTCCACCCCCAAGAGGGCTCAGCCTGAGGGTCTGCAGGTGCAGAGGTGCTGGATTGAGAGGCAGGGGCCATGTGACCCCTTGTCGGATCACTGTCTTTTATGTCCTGTGGGATACTAGGGAACAGCCAAGATTTCTTGAATCAAGTTACATTTACGTGGAGACCAGTTATCATGGGAAAACCCCAAATCTGTCAACATTTGCCTATTCTAGTCTCAAGTAAAATTCTGACAAACACACTGTGTCTTTCTGCCTGGGCTGCTGTTACAAAATACCCCAGACTGGGGGGCTTAAACCACAGACGTTTATCCTTCCCGGTCCTGGAGGCTGAGCCCAGGGGCGGGCAGGGTTGGTCCCTCCCCAGGCCTCTCTCCTGGGCCTGTCGACCCCATGTCCTCCCAGGGCCGTCCCTCTGTGTGTGTCTGTGTCCTGACCTCCTCTTCTTCTAAGGACCCCCGTCCTGGGGGATCAGGACCCACCCTCGTGACATCGTTTTAACCTCATCCCCTTTTGAAAGACCCTGTCTACAAACACAGCCCCACTCTGAGGTCCTGGGGGTCAGGGCTTCAGCATAAGCACAATGGGGACACAATTCGATCCATAAAAACTCTTTCAAGGAAAACAAGGCATGCCTAGCAATGAATGCGGACAGGCTAATTGGGTCTCATCTTTCTTTGCATTTGAGAATGTTTAATCCCAAATGCTGGTCACCCCAAGCAAACACACGCTGGGTATTTGCAATGCTCAATGGGAGAGAGGGTCCTTGTTTACAGTCACGGGGCTGCAATCAGCCCCCAGTGTGCATGTCATCTCAGACTCAGCTCAGAGCATCCTAATGGAGATTGTAAAGACCTGGGCTCTACGGAGTTCCTCTTGTGGCTCAGTGGTAACAAACCCTATGAGTATCCATGAGGATGTGGCTTTGATCCCTGGCCTCGCTCAGTGGGTTAAAGATCCAACATTGCCACAAGCTGTGATATAAGTCACAGATATGGCTCGGATCCTACGTTGCTGTGGTTGTGGCACAGGCCAGCAGCTGCAGCTCCAGTTCAACTCCTAGCTGGGAAACTTCCAGATGCCACAAGTTATGGCACTAAAAAGAAAAAAACAAAAAAACTCTGTTCTACATTGTGGGACTTCAAGACCTCACCAATGAGATAAACTCAGAGAGCCTCTGGCAAGGATAAAAATTATCAGACCGCAATCTCACAGCAACTGTTACAGAGTCCTTGAGCCCCCTGCCCCCGTCACCCACCTGGCCTATCCCTCAGGTCCCATAGTAGGAAAAGCATTTGACCCACTCCTCTCCCGGCTCCTATAGGGAAACTTTATCCTCCCGACCAGCCAGCAGGTGTATAGTAAGACCTGTCCTCTCTCTTTGCTCCTAGGCTATGCAAACTGACATGGCCAGGTCCTCGAGGTCGGCTCTCCCAGTCATCAGGAAGTTGCACCACTGTGTTAGCAATGTTTCTTATCGCAACAAACTCATCTTCCTTTTCACCTCACAGTGTTTCCTACTTTCATAACCTTGCCTTTCCCTTCACCTCACTATGAGTCTGGAAATTCTTTTCCAACCCTCGCACGAAAAACGACACCCATCACGGGAGGTGTGGTGGGCCGTGATATTGGAAAGATGGCCTCTGCCTGGCTGTGTCTTCTTGGGGTGAGAGACCTGGGAAAAATCAAGAGGTAATTACCCAGCATCCAGCATGATACCCCCAAATATACTGTACGCTTGATACATTTGTATCAAATGTTGTGGAGTGCACCAATGCCTCCTAAGTCCTGGAAGAGATCTGGGGAGGTGCAGCAACTGAGCCCATGATAGGAACAGGAAGTAATCAAGAGCTGGTGCATTTCATTGCATGACCTCTGATGGGCAGGAAGCGACGAAGGCAAAGTCCCTTTCATTTCCAAGCATCAAGTCCCCATGTCTTTATGCCCACCGTCTATGGAGGAAAAGCCATCCCTCTTCCCACCGTTAATTCTAAGGGGTCTCCCTCCCTCCCTCCAGGCAGTAAGCATGTCCATCAGGGCAATCACTCCCATCAATGGGCTCTAACGTGAAACTCTCGCACCCTGAGTATCTTCCTGTCGCCCACCGTGGCTGTGATGGAAAAGTCTCTGCTTGGCGGCACAGGTAAGGGAACACAATTTGTACTAAATCATTCCACTGGGAGCCCTTCTGCCCGCTAAGTGGATGCGGGCATTTTAAAATGCATGGAGGGTTTCTGAGCCCTGACTTGCCAGGGGCGCTTCTCCCTGTAGACCGCTGAAGTGCTGAATAAATAAAGCACATTCCCCAGGCGAGGGACCAAGCCCGTGTCGTCCTCCATCCTCCGAGTGGGAGGAGGTGATGAACACCCTTCAGAGAGGCTCACAGGAGGATGCAGATGAGGGTCTGCCGTGAGCACGCGTCCTGACAAACATTTACCCTGACACCTATTAGATTTACCGACGCATAGATCTGATCTCCTTTTTCATTATAATAGAAATTGGTAGGCGACAATTTGGGTTCACTGTGAATAAATATTAAAGGATCAGAGCCAACGTGTGTGTGTGTGGGGGGGGTGACAATGGGCAGGGTGACTGGCTTCCGTTCCTTACCTTCCTCAGATTCCCAGGACTGGGGGGTAATTGGAGAAGGGCCGTCATACTCCTTTTACCTACTATGGTCCTAGAAGGAGGCAAATGGGTGTTTGCAGGAGGCAGCCAGTGCCTCACTTCTGAAATGTGACTCTTACCCCCTTTATTTACTCCTTTTTACTTATTTTTCTTTTCTTTTTTCTTTTTCTTTTTTTTTTCTTTTTTTGGCTGCCCACGAGCATACAGAGTTCCCAGGCCAGGGATCAGATCCAAGCCACATTTGCAACCTAAGTCACAGCTGGGGCAACGCCAGATCCTTAACCCACTGTGCAGGGCAGGGGATCGAACCTGTGTCCCAGCACTCCCAAGACAGTGCTGACCCTGTCTGTGCCACAGCAGGAACTCTAACTCCTTTTTATTTAAATGGAAACACTTTACAGTGGAAAAAAGAAATGCTTCAAAACGTGCTGGAGGTCTTAAGATGAAAATCTACAGACCTCTGTCCCATATTTCTCCAAGTTTTCTTCAGCCTTATTGATAGCTTTCATTCTTCTGGTTATTTCTCTGTTGACATAGACTGTCTTTGCAACCATAACTCAAAACCTTATCACTGGACATCGTCTATTATCTTCTCATTCTTTCTCATTATCGTGTCATCTTTTCTTCTTTCTCTTTCACCAAAATTTGCATCACTAGAGCAACAGTAATAGAAGAAGAAACATACATTTGGTCTTCACTCCTGGTCCCTGGTACAGAGCCCCTAAAATGCTTGGAGTGCCCTTCATTCTAAGAATAAGACCAGCTTCCACTGTTGTCCATGAGTTCTTGTCCATCACATCTGTGTTTATGCTAATGAGGTGACACCTGGAGGATGGAGCTGGTTGTTTATAGAACCAACCATGTGATTAGAGGATTGGAACTTTCAGACCCACCCCTGATCTATGGGGCAGGAGGAGGGAATCTTGATTGGATTAATCACCAGTGGCCAGTGGTCTCATCAAAAGCAAGCAAGTGCATACACCCAGGACCCTGAAGAAGCCTGGAAGTGAGTTCTTCCCCAGATCCTTCAAGAAGAGACCCACCTAGTGGACTTCTTGATTTTCGACCCCAATTTCAGAGTTCCCACTGTGGCTCAGTGGGTTAAGACTTGGATTGGAAATTACACCACCAGCTCTTCTGGGTCTTCAGCTTATAGATGGTAGATCTATAAAATGTCTGAGTTTCCAGAATTGCATGAAACAATTCCTCTAATAAACTTCTTTATTTCTGTGTGAGTATATAGAGATTTACTATACTATATACAAAAAATAACATAAATATATATAATGTACATATAATACTCTTCTACATATGTATCTCTAATTGAAAACTTATTATACATTTGACCCTTGAATAACACAGTTGAACCTGTATGGTTACACCCGAATATTTTTCAGTTTTCATACTAGTGCACCACATGGTCTGAGGTTGGTTGAATCCTCAGTCTGGAGACACTGCAGATACAGTACTCTGACTATTAGTTATAGGAGGCTTAAGTTGTGCAGGAGTGAACTGGATTATATTATAGACACATCTATAAAATCTCCTATTGGTTTTGTTTCCCTGGAGAATCCTGGGAATTCTCCCAGGAGAATTCTTCCCTGGAGAATACATTCAGAGTAGCCAAAGGGTGGAAACAACACAAGTGTCCATGGATGGATGGATGGATGGATGGATGTGTGGATGGATGGATGGATGGATGAATGGATGGATGGATGGAGGGGTGGATGGATGGATAGATGGGTATACAGATGGATGGATGGATGGATGGATGGATGATAGATGGGTATACAGATGGATGGATGGATGGATGGATGGATGATAGATGGGTATATAGATGGATGGATGGATGGACGGGTGGATGGATGGACAGACGGATGAATGGATGGATGGATGGATGATAGATGGGTATACAGGTGGATGGACAGATGGATGGATAGATGGATGGACAGACGGATGGATGGTCAGATGGATGGACAGACGTGTGGATGGAGAGATGGATGGATGGATAGATGGGTATACAGATGGATGGATGGACAGATGGATGGGTGGATGGATGGATGGATGGATGAGTACATGGATGGACGGGTGATTAGGTAGATGGATGATGGATGGATGGACATACAGAGTGGGGTCCACCCACACAGTGGATGAAAAGGGCTGAAGCTCAGACACAGGTACCACATGGATGGACCTTGAACCCACGATGCTCAGTGAGAGAAGCCAGACCCAGTGTAGGACTCCATGGAGAGGAAACATCCAGAAGAGGGACATCCACAGAGAGAAGGTGGTTAGTGGTGCCAGGGGCTGGTGGGGAGTTGGTGGGGGAGTGACAGCTCGTGGGGGGGTCTTCTTGGGGGATGAGAATGTTCTAGAACCAGATAGGGGTGGTAGTGGCACAATATGGTGACTGTGCTAAACGCCCCTCAATTGTGCACTTTAAAATGGTGAACTGGGAGTTCCTGTGTGGCAGAGAAGGAATTCGTTAAACAGCATTTGGTGAGAGTTCTTCTGTGGTACAGCAGGTTAAGGATCCAGAGCTGCCACTGCAGTGGCTCAGGTCACTGCTATGTCTCGGGTTCGATCCCTGGCCCAGGAAATTCCACATGCCTCGGGCACAGCGGGGAAAAAAAAGTGGCGAATTGTGCAATGTGTGAATTTTGCCTTGATAAAGATTAAAGAGGAGTTCTCGTTGTGGCTCAGCGGGTTAAGAACCCGACTAGCATCCATGAGGATGTGGGTTTGAACGATGGCCTCAGTGGGTTAAGGATCTGGCATTGCCGTAAGCTGCGGTGTAGGTCACAGGCGCAGCTCAGATCCCGCATTGCAATGGCTGTGGGATAGGCTTGCAGCTGCAGCTCCAATTTGACCCCTGGCCTGGGAAATTCCATATGGCTCAGGTGTGGCCCTAAAAAGAAAAATATTAAAGACAGTAAGAATCTGTGTAAACGCACAGACTGGGATGTAAGAAATCTAAGGTTAAATGCTCCATCCAAGTCCCCCAGGAAGGCCAGGTACCCTTCCTCTCTGGAATGGGGGGGGGGGTCCCTTCTCATCACCGTGTCCTGGGCCGGGGACTTGGGGTGATGGAGCGGGGTGACGCTTCTCTCTGACGAGGTGCCCTGAATGCAGACATCTCTCCCCATCTTCATCCGTATGGCTGCCACCTGCTGAGTCATCACGGGGTGGGGGGGTGCGGAGGCAGGGAATTCTTGTGCCCAGAATCAGATTCAGGCCATGCATCCCAAAGGCCAGGTGGGGTTGCAAATCCACCACCAGACTCTCTCAGGGCAGGCGAGGCCTTTGTCTGCCCCTGGGGAGACCCCATGTTGCATCTCAGAGGTGGTGGGCATTCCCCGGGAGCCAAGATGGCAGGGACCCTGCATGTGCCCTGCTGCTGGGAATGCAAATTGTCACAGCCACTGAGGAAAACGGGAGAGAGTTTCTTGAAAACATTAAACCTAGATCTACCATACCATCCAGCAACCCCAACTCTGGGCGTACACCCAGAAGGATTGAAAGCGCAGTCTAATAAAGCTATGTGTATACCCTCGTTCATGACAGCGTTAACCCCGACAACTGAGAGATTAAAAGCAAGCCAAGCATCCACAGGTGAGTGGCTGGATAAACAGAAGGTGGAATATTCTTCAGCCTTAAAAAAAAGGAAGGAAATTCTGAGACAGGCTGTATCATGCATGAACTTTGAAAACAAGATGCTGAGTGAAATAAGAAATGCACGAAGATGAATCCAGCACAGACACCATCATAAAGAACAGATGTGTGGTTGCCAAGGGGCAGGGAAAAGATGGATGGGAGTTTGAGGTCAGTAGATGCAAACTACGACACTAAGAATGGATCAGCAATGAGGTTCTGCTGTACAGCACAGCGAACTCTGTCCACTCTCTTGAGACAGACCAGGATGGATGATAGTAGGAGAAATGGAACCTATAAATATGTATGACTGGGTCACTTTGCTGTACAGCAGAAAATGACAGAACAATGTAAACCAAATGTAATTAAAAAAATTTTTTTAAAAAGAGGAATCCTATATGAATCCATCAGGTATAGTAGCTCCAACAGGGAGTCGTGCCACAGAGAAAGAAAGTGGATGAAAGGGAGCTCCCTGGTGGCTCAGAGGGTTAAGGACCTAGCATTGTCACTGCTGTGTCTCTGGCTGCTGCTGTGCTTCTGGTTCGATCCCTGATTTGGGAACGTCTGCATGCCATAGGCACAGCCAAAAGAAAAGAAAGGGAAAAGGAGAAAAAGAAAAGAAAGCAGGTGGTGGGGAGTTACCTGGTGGCTCCAAGAGTTAAGGATCTGGCATTGTCACTGCTGTGTATCTGGTCACTGCTGCGGCATGGGGTCAATCCCTGGCTTGGGAACTTCTGGATGCCATGGGTGCAGAAAAAGAGAAGAAAGGGAAAAGAAAGGAAAGGAAAAGGAAGAAAAGAAAATAGATGGTGGGGTCAGGAGCTGGTGGAAGAGGACAGGGAGTGAGTGTTCTATGGGGACGGAGTTTCAGTCCGGGAAGAAAAAGTTTTGGAGGGGGTGAGGGGTGTCACACAACAATGTGAATATCCTGAATGGCAGTGACCTGGACACTTAAAAACGGTTAAGATGGTAAATTTTACAAGTTTGTTTTTTACCACAATTAAAGAGCAAAGGCAAGTCAAAGAAGGTGGGGAGAGGGTTAGGACCTGCGCCTGGCGCGGACCCGCCCCCTTCGCGCTGACGGTCCTGCCCTGGACCCCCGTTGCCTGGACTCCCGCCTTCCTCCGAGAGACTCACCTGAGGTTGTCTGGAAATGAGCATTTCCCTCTCGATGAGAAACCGAGAAACTAGGTCCTCCCCATCTTGAGTGTTCTCTTTCCAAAATGCAATAAAACAGTTGGGAACTCTATTCCCAAGATTTTTACAAGCGGCACTGGGATTTTTTTTTTTTTTTACGAGCCCCACATCCTTCCCAACACGGGGAAGAGCTGGGAGATCTCCCAGAACATCTTTACAGAAACACATCCTCGGCTGGGATTTTTTTTTAATGTCCGTTTATTTGATATTCAGAAAACTCCCGCAATGCAGAGTTGGTTCCAGCTGGGTTTGAGTTTGGCCTCGGAGCACCACGGGAGGCCGGGCAGCAGGAATGCGTGGGAACCGCGGCGCGGCGTGCCTGTCACGGGGAGGGAAGGGAGCGAGCTGCCTGGTTGCAAGCCCTCCAGGGACACAGGCCTGGGGGGTTGAGCAGTGCGGACAGGCTTCTCAGTGTCCTTGCAGAGAGGCCTCGGGGGACAGGAAATAGCCTTCCCAGCCGAAGGGGGTCTGGGCACCTACATTCTGCTCCCACGAGGCGGCAGAGCTCTTAGGAGGGGCCGTGAGAGGTGCCCGTAGGGCTGGGAACTCTCCTCGGAGACTTATAAGGCGGTAATTCACAACTGTGCGATCCTCACAGCTGGGACCCTTAAAGCTGGGATCGACAGAGCCAGGATTCGGGGCTGGGGTCTAAACGGTTACATCCACAGGCTGGAGCCCACAGCACTGAGATCCAGGGGTGTGGGGATGCACAGGGCTGGGATGTACAGACAGAAGCGGCACCCGTACTGCTGGGATCCACAGGTTGGACCCAGAGGGTGGGACGATTCTGTGAACACCTTCTGGCAGAGCTTTCCAAGAGTCTCCCGCTGCAGCAAACCGTTGGCCTCTGGGCTGAGTCCTGCTTCAGATGCTCCCGCTGCATGTGGCAGCTCAGCGCAGGCTGCCCTGCTCATCACCAGCGACCTCACTGTGGTCTAAACACCCATGACCTGCTCGTCTTCATCTTGGAGGGTCTCTCCGGTCACTCGTTCAGCAGGTAGACCCCCGCTGGCCAGGGCGTGGCTCTGTTCTTTGGCTAGACCCGCGAGCGGGTCAGCAGGTCTCCCCGAGCCTGCGCTGGGCTTGCGGAAAGCACAGAGGACGCCCTGCAGGGTGGACACTTACCAGTGATTGTCCGCCGGCCAGGTGTCGCTCTTGGTTCTGAGCGGAGCTGACGTCCCGGCCAGCGTGACAGAAATGAGCACCAAGAGTGCGTGTTCTGTGAGAAACGAGGTCTTTGGAGAAACCGGCAAAGGGGGAGCGTGGGGGCAGGCAGTCAGGACGGGCTTCAGGGTGGCAGTGAAAGGGGGTGTATGTGTGCTAATCCCATTCTTAGCATCATCCGTCTACACCTGTTCCCGTGTCTGGAGGCCTCTAGATAAATGGCCTCAACGCCTTCGAGTTATGGAAGGCGACTGGCAGCCCTAGGGACGGAATCAGCTCCCTCCAAGCTTTCTCCTGTTTGCTGATGAGGACACTTGCTCATTCACTGACATTCAGTCTTGGGGGATGGGACAATAGTGTTCGCACCTGGGGGAGTTCCCGTCGTGGCTCAGTGCTTAGCGAATCCGACTGGGAACCATGAGGTTGCAGGTTCGATCCCTGGTCTCGCTCAGTGGGTTAAGGATCTGGCGTTGCCGTGAGCTGTGGTGTAGGTTGCAGACGCGGCTCGGATCCCGCGTTGCTGTGGCTGTGGTGTAGGCCGGCGGCTACAGCTCCTGTTAGACCCCTAGCCTGGGAACCTCCATGTGCCGCGGGTGAGGCCCTAGATACGACAAAAACAAAAAAACTGTTCACCACCCGGAATATCAGCCAGCTCCCTCCGTAACACCCCCTCCCTGGAAACCTTCTAGATGAATGCTCTGAGCGTCATCTCTCGGTTTTCCAGCTCGTGACATCCCCCTTCCCTTTGGGTTTCCCCCAAAGTGGAAGACTTAACGTGGCAATGACACGGGCCAGGAGGCGCCCCTGGAGGGGCGGGGGTGGGGGCTGGGGGGTGCCCTTGTCTGTCAGGGGCTTGATGAAGACAACTGGTCCCCTGCCAGGCTGGGTTAACGAGGCAGAAAGCATCTGGTGGCGACAGGGGGCTCCCAGACAGGAGGCAGGACAAATCCTGTCTCTGAAAAGTCAAGGCAAAATAAATTGACCTCATTAAAACGTGTCCAGTTGGTACTCAGCCCGCATTTTCCACCGGGACAAATTTTTTTTTTTAAGATGCCGGAGCCTGGGAAGATAAGGGCTTGCTTGGAAATCCACCCACACCTGGCCGCTCATTACCGCTGTCATGTCATGTCATGTGCAGATCGAGGACCCTACAGAAGGGGTGGGTGAGAGGAGGGGACGTGGGGCCACCAGCCCGTTGGCAGTGGGGACCAAGCCCCCCCATCTTCAACACACAGATGCGCTGGGGGGCGTGGCCTCGGACCGCGATGCCTCGACCCCACCGAGCTCGGGCAGACAGCCCGTGCACAGGCGGAGGGTGTGGACCGAGGGGCCAGGCTTGCAGGGCTTGGAGGCGAGGTTTCCTGACATCATTTAGTTACCCCCTCCGAGACCCGGGGAGCACGTGGCTTCTGAGCAGACCTAACGCTCTAAATGCCAGCTTGTCAGCCTCATCAGGCCAGCCACTGGAGTCGAAGACGCTTTTTTGAATGCTACCGCGGAGTCAATTAAAATACAGTAAGGCTGACATCTGCAGAATACAGGATGATCAAAGGGGGAAATGCCCATACAGATTCTGACATAAAAACACTGTGTTTGGCGGCCGACTGACACAGTGTAACAGGTCAGATAATTATGAGAAAATCTATGATATATCTGTTGCAATTGCTTATCTCGTTTCCATTATCACAGCCATCAAACACACCGGGCGGGCTGACTTCTGCCGGATGCGAAAGCCGGTGACATGCCGGCGATGCTGATACAGATGGCATATCCCGAGCCGCTGAATTAATTTGACAGTAAATAGGTGATCGCACTTACCGGCTTGTTTAAATATATATTTTTTAATTGCAGCGGGACAGGGGTTTTTTGGCACTCCTGGGAATAGCTGGGAAAGCATGGGAGGGGGGGTTCTGATTAGCAATGCGCCCCTCCTCCGGTTTCACGTCCCCCTCCCTGCACGTCGGTGCGCGCCCCTCCTCCCCCTCCGTGCGCGCCTGCCCGCGCATAATAATTGCACGTGCCCACGGTGGGCTGCTGTTGTTTTATCGTTTGCACAGTAATTACTCGGCAGGCGTACATTTTTTTTTTCCCCCGCTCTGGCTTCCTCCAACCGCGGCACCCCAAGCCGAACACGTGCCTTAATGATGGTGATTAAGGATTCGTCCCATCTTTGACCGTGATGTGTTGATTAAATTAATGAAGGGTGTGACAGATGAATCTGTGTGCTTAAGGTCCGTCCGGGAGAAAGCCAAGGGTGCGTTGGAGCTGGCTGGGTGTTTTCTGCCGCGCTGGCGTCGTAATTGGCTTAATGGATTCTCTGTGAAGCACCCCAGCTCTTCCCCAATGCCGCCCCCCCGCCCCACGTGGCCCACATCCCAGCTCTGGAAAGCAAGCTCATTACAGCTTTTTACATTAAATCCTAATAGATTTCCATTTATCTCCTCTAAATTATCACAATAATTACAGTAATAAATTAGGCACGTGGAAGCCATAGATCAACACACTCGGGTTTTTTTTTCATCGTAGCAAGGCGTCAGGGCGCATGCTGACTAAATGTGGGCTAATGATGGGGCCCGGGATGTGTCTGGTGGGGCTGTTCACTGTGTGTATCTGTGTGTGTGTGTGTGTGTGTGTGTGTGTGTGTGTGTGTGCAAGTGAATCTGCGATGCATTCTGAAAACCTGCAACTGTGTCCCACCTAGAGGAAGCTTTCCCGGGAAAGGAGGGGATGCTTAGAAATAATGATTTTGTAGCATCTCAAGTACATCTCTCTCTCTCTCTCTCTCTCTCTCTCTCTCTCTCTCTCTCTCTTTTTTTTTTTTTTTTTTTTTTTGGCTCCTGCCTCTTCTGAAAATCCCCTTCTGCACAGGGAAGCGTCTTGCCCACACAAATATGCACCACAAATGTCCTCTTTGCGAGTGAAGGAACCCTCGAATTCCATTGACATTACCAGCTCCTCTATTCCATTTTAATGGCCTCCTATTATTCTAGCGGAGGAGGAAGGAGCTTGCCCTTGGCTCCCTTAATCAGGGCTGCGGTCCACCAACCCCCTGGTCCCGAGGCCCTGCGGATATCAAGTCTCGGACGCACTTCAATGGCCTGGACAGGCGTCCCCATGCTATTTGTCAGCCCGTGCAGAAGCAGAGTGTCATGAGTGGGCCGCCTGTGAAGTTCCCAGCCGGTTCTGATAGCGGTGGTAACAGGACAGATGGAGGCCGATTTTCAGAGGTTTAGACAGGCAAGGTTTTTTCTTTCCCTTATTTGAAAGGTAACTAGACCAAACTTTCAGACCTGATTTCCAAACTCTGGAGGGGATGGTTCCTAGGCAGTCAGAGCATTTAAAAACTTATCTGTGCAAAAGAAAAAAAAAGGAAAGGGAAAAGAAAGTAGCAGAAAAGTAAAACACAATGCAATGCCTGGGCATTGTTTTAATCTGACTTATTTCCGAGTGCAAGAGTTTCCATCTTCCTTAGCTCATTGGAATGGCTGCCTGTCTCTTGAAATCATATTTTTTTTATTTTTTCCTTCTTTTACTTCTTTTGCAAAGTCATGACTTTATGAAGCTGCATGTAGCTATGGACGGCATGGCCATAACTGCCCTTGTTCTGTGAGAAAATTCTACTCGAAATGCAAACAATCCACATTTGCACTTAGTATGGACTGAGGAGGTATTGTTTCTGTAAGAGGTAACAGCATAAGTATTTTAGGATTTCTGGGCCCTATTGTCTCTGGAACAACTATGAAACACTGACGTGTTTGCCCAGAAACCCCCACAGACAATAGGTAAGAAAATGAACAGGAGTTCCCGCTGGGGCACAGCGAGATTGGTGGTGTCTCTGCAACAGCTATGACACAGGTTCCATCATCTGCAGCCCAGCCCAGCATAGTGGGTTAAAGGACCCTACAGCCAGAGCAGTGACGTACCTAAGTCACAACTGACTCAGATCTGATCCCTGGCCAAAAATAACAGTAATGAACAAAAGAATGAACACACATGTGTTTCAATAAAACTTTATTAACAAAAAACAAGTGGAGGGCCAGATCTGGCCCTTGGGCCCTGGTTGGTTGATTTTAATGATGCATATGTCTTAACCACAGTAATTAAACTTCCTGGTGATTGGGGAGGCGGGAGGGAAACGTTTGGCTGCTTCCAATTTCATCCCAAATTCATTTTTATTTCTTTATTTTTTAATGGAGAACTTTTTCTTTATTAAACTTAACACGTGTATTACAAATAAAAACAATCTGGGGGGGCAAACCCACAATAGAAAAAAAATGAACACTGTCTGGGCCACATCAGAACCCAGAGAATGTGTTCTTTCAATTGAAAATTTCTAGACAGTCTGTAATTGATCTTTTGATACAAAATGAACTATTAAGTTTGCAATTTGTGCTTCTCGGTGCTGAGGTCCCCAAGACAAGGGAGGAAGTCTTCAAACCTTGAGCTGAACTCCGTGAGGGTTTATCCGGCCTTTGAATCAGTTCCAAATTCATTTTTAGAGGCCCCACATAGCCGACATGGGCTGTCGGGCTCCTGTGGGTCATTCAGTCATTGCCTGGGGATGCATAAGCACTGCGGTGAACGCGCGGGTGTGACGCAGCCCAGGAATTCCTCCTCCGTGTCTTACCCACACGGCACACCCAGGAAGGTCCTGTCCAGGGACTGGAATGAAATCCAAGCCAAACGCCAGCAACACTGGTTGCTGCAGTGGCAACACCAGGTTCCTAACCCCCTGAGCCACCAAGGGAACTCCCTTGCTGTCTTGACTTACACTGAACATCGATGACTCCACTTCCACGTTGGCCAATGCATATTTTTCTTGCCAGGAGGATATTATATGAGCCATGAGCCACTCTTTGAACCTTGTGTACTGCCTACATGTCCCCAACACGAGGACGCTTTCAACCAATCCTGTGCAGATCGCCTGCGGTTCCGCCCAATTTGTGTCCTTAGTATTGAAAAACGTGAACCAGCTTGACTTGGTGACCACACACACACACACACACACACACACACTGCATTCCCCTGGGGAGTTTTACTGGCAATGCCTGCTTCTGAGACCACACATACAAAGGAAAACCTCCTACACTGTCGGGGGGAATGTAAATTGGTACAACCACTGTGGAAAACAGTGCAGAGTTTCCTCAGGAAACTGAATGTGGAACTACCACGTGATCCAGCAATCCCACTCCTGGGCATCTATCCAGACAAAACTTTCATTCAAGAATATCCATGCACCCCAGTGTTCATAACAGCACTATTCTCAATAGCCAAGACACGGAAACAACCTAATGTCTACCGGCAGAAGAATGGATTAAGAAGACGTGGTACATATACACAGTGGAATACTATTCAGCCATAAAAAGAACCAAATCATGCCATTTGTAGCAATGTGGATACAACTAGAGATTCTCATACTAAGTGAAGTCAGTCAGACAGAGAAAGACAGATACCATATGAGATCACTGCTCCATGATATCTAAACTATGGCACAGATGGGAGCTTGGGGACGCCAGACCCCTGGCTGGCCTTCCACGTGTCTCTGACCCCACACATCCCAAGACCACAGCCCCTCCATGGGCTCCCTGCAGCGTCCTGAGCTGGCCTTCCAGAAGGATCCCCAGCAAAGGAAGCGATGCGTGCTGAGGTTTCCTCTTTTCACCCGCACTCAGGTTTGGAAAGGGCCCTGGGCACCCAGCGGACGAGGTGACGAGAAGCACAGTTCAAAAGGCAGGACGGGGGAGAGTTCCCGTCGTGGTACAGTGGTTAACGAATCTGACTAGGAACTATGAGGTTGCAGGGTCGATCCCTGGCCTCGCTCAGTGGGTTAAGGATCCGGCGTTGCCGTGAGCTGTGGTGCAGGTTGCAGACGCAGCTCGGATCCCGCGTTGCTGTGGCTGTGGCAAAGGCCAGCAGCTACAGCTCCTGTTAGACCCCTAGCCTGGGAACTTCCATATGCCGCGGGTGCGGCCCCTGATAAGGCAAAAAGACAAAAAAAAAAAA
>PVHT021183671.1:268636-283712 GCA_004024745.2 Catagonus wagneri | reverse complement strand
TCCATCCATCATCCATCCATCCACCCATCATCCATCCATCCACCATCCATCCATCATCCATCCATCCATCATCCATCCATCCATCCACCATCCATCCATCCATCCATCCACCATCCATTGTCCTTCTAACAACCATCCATCCATCTATGGCCACTCGGGCTGGTTCCAGCTTTATGGTCCTTGATCCTCATGCTCGTCGGAAGGGCTCTGTCCTAGAACAAAATTCCTTAACGACTGGGTGCATGGCCCGTCTACACAGAGAGAAATGCCCCTTCACACACAACTTACTTAGGACTCAGACACCCACAGGCCAATGGGCTGGACCGGAATGTGTCCAGCTCAGTGCTAGTGACATGGGGCTGGAGGAAGCGGGTGGGGGTCCTGTGCTGCGGGGGCGGGGTTTGAGCTGTGTCCCTGGTCTCCACCCCCCACAGGCCGCCCACCCAAGCATCCTTCCTCCGGCAGCAATGACAACTGAAACTGTCTTGAGTCTTCACCAGCGGTCCCCAGGAGGGGTCTCCCCATTCGAGGACCCCTGTGGTCAAGGATTTTCTGGGTGGGATGTGGAAGGCACCCCACCCCACCCCCGCGTCCCCCTGGAGTCACAAAATACTTTCTCAGCGGGTCACCCTTTGCGGCCCCAATGCCTGGTAGCATCTTCCAGCCTCTGTGGAAGGGGAGACTTGGCGCCTTCTCCACGCCCCTGGGTCCAAAATTAAGTTTTCGCACCAAGAAAACAGGACACGGGGGTTGGGCTCTTAACCGCAGCGAGACTGAGTCCATCTCTGCCTCCTGGCATCCGCCTGGGAAATAATGCTCTCACCGGCACGATCCGCATGCCCGGGGCGAATTTCCCACTTAACACATCACTGTCTACCACGGTGTGCCGAAAAGTCAGGTCTGACCAGAACCCCCGCAAAGAAAAGCCTCCAACTCTTGCATTTTTTAAGGGGTTGGGGGGGTGGCTGGGGGGAGCTAACCGTAGAATACTTCCTTTATTTATTTGCTCCCCTAAACAATAAACTATTTAGCCAACGCTGTGCCTGGCTTCTCACCTTGGTGGTCAAGTCATTAATTATGAAGCCTGGCCGGCTGCTTAAGGTCTCTGCTGGCTGGTCCCGCTCGGGTGCAGAGAGTCGAAACAGTGCGGGCTTGTCTGGCCTGGGGGAGGACCTAAAAGGGCTACTGTGGCTGCGAGGGGGAGAGGGGGGACGGGCGGGTGGCCTGGCATGACTGAGCGCGCTCTCTCTCTACACCTGGGGAGGAGGGAGCTGGGGGGCTCCTGGACAGCGTGGATTTTGTGCAAGCTCACGCTGCTTGCCCTCAGTGGTGCCCCGCTGTGACTTTTCACGGGGCTGGGAGCCTCTTGGGCTGGGGCGGGAGGGTCCTGCCTTTTAGAGAACCCCCCCCCCAGGTCGGTGCCCATCAGAAAATGATCCATAGCAATCGCTGCCCCACCCCCAACTGGGCATTCAAGATTCTCACCTGCAGCCTGGATGCAGAGCCTCCTGCGGCTCCACAGTCAAGGTTTCCTTGCTCTCCCACCTATGTGCCATGCCCCCTGCACCCACCCCAGACTCTCCATCCTGTAAAACAGGAGGAAGCCCTGCACAGGCTCTCCTCCTGGGAGCCGACCTTGGCGAGCACAGCACAGAGCCTGGTCTGCAACACAGGACGCTGTGCATTTCCCTGGAGAAAGGGGGGGTGCCCTGCCTCTCTTGGGGGGCAGGGCGGGGTCAGCTCACACTCAGTGCCTCAGAAATGCCTTCGGTCCTATTTCAGAGAGGCACCTGAAATAGCTTCACCGCTTGGAGTTCCCCTGTCGGCCGGGCAGTTAAGGATTTGGCATGGTCACGGCTGTGGCTTGGGTTCAGTCCCTCGCGTGGGAACTGCCGCGTACCACGGGCACAGCCAAAAGCAATTGTCGTGCTGGGTGAAGGTGAGCGGCCACGCTAGGTACATGACAAAATCTGGCAGGAGGCTGTCCTTCGTGAGGTAGATGAGATTCTGAGCGTCCATTGCGGGCCAGCTTGAAGGCTGGGACCCACTTTCTTCTCCTCTCCCTCCCAGGCTTATGTGTCCGTCTTGACGTCCACGAGTTACAAGTCACATGTCTCCTTGGGCCACTCCCACACGTGCCCGAGCATTTGCTGTTTTCATCTTGACATCATGCGAGACAGATGCCCTACCAGGGAGCAGCTAAAAGTCCCTTTTGCTGCTTCCTGGAAAAGATCTGCAATACCACAGGGAGTAAAAAGTGAGTGTTTCACAGATAGTCAGAAAGCTAATTTTCTCAACATGAGTTTGTTCTTCGCAGTGAAGTATTTAATTCACCAAAAGTCCTAATCGCACCCTGAGTGGCTCTTCTTTCATCTTCTCCTTTATGGTTTTGTTTTGTTTGTTTGTTTAGGGCCGCACCTGCAGCTTATGGAAGTTTGCAGGCTAGGGGTTGAATCAGAGCTGCAGCTGCAGGTCTACACCACAGCCACAGCAACTCGGGATCCATCTCAGGAGCCGCAGCTGCGATCTACACCACAACTCACGGCAACGCCGGATCCTTAAACCATCCCAGGGCAAGACCGGGGATGGGACCTACATCCTCACGGAGGCTGTGTGCTATTCTCAGCCTACTGAGCCACAACAGGAACTGCAAAAATTCATTGGCTTTTTGCTTGTTTTGTTTTTAATTTTTCTTTTCACAGCCATACCAAAAACTTATTTTTTAATTTTTTATTATAGTGGATTTACAATGCTGTGTCAATTTCTGCTCTACAGCAAAGTCAGCCGGTCATACCTATGTATGCCTTCTTTTTCTCACCTTACCGTCCATCATGTTCCATCACAAGTGATTACTGCTGTACGGCAGGACCAAACATTTATTTATTGTGTTGTTTCGCTTTGTTTTCTTTTTTTTTTCTAAATGGCTCTTACTCATACAGTCGTAAAGGTAATTTCCGTGATCTTTCACAGCTATGTTGGACATATTTTAAACTCCACCAGCCACTAAGATCCCACAGAAATTTTTTCCTTCCCTGATATACTTTTTCATCATTTCAAAAAAAAAAAAGATTAAAATAACTGTTGAATGGAGACAGGATTTCAGTTTGGGGAGGTGAAAAAATTCTGGAGAAGGATGTTGGGTCTGGTTGTACAACAAAGTACATGTGTCGAATGCCACAGAACCATGCACTTAAAAGTGATTAAGACGGTAAATTTTGGGCTATATATACTTGACCACAACAAAAGCAGACTGTTCCTTGCAAAAATTCTTTCGATTCTTTTATTTTTCATTGACTTTCATTGCATAACCCGGGCTATAAACCTTTAAATACGTGTTGCCTTGAGGATGTCATAAAATCTTACTTAAGAATAATATAAACCATCCTTTTTCCTGTGAGAATCCGGCCTTGTGAGGCATTCAGGCTGCAGTCTTCAACGCAAGCATTGTTTAGATCGAAAACCCTGATGTTGCCGGTCGTTGGGCAGCCAACCTTTAGGAAATCAGCTTGTTCTGTTTTGAGTTTTCACAAAGCCCTATTATCTGGAGGAGGGGGAAAAAAAATCCCATTTTCAGTCTTGGGATCCCCAGACCCAAGCACCCACCAGGTCCTGTCCGCCCCCCTCCCCAGCACTCTGCCATGTCCTGGCGAGCTCGGGGCTGGCTCGGACACAGTTTCTTCATATGCTAAGAAAACAGGAAACTTTCCCAAACCAATGGGCTTAAAGGGAAACGTGGAAATGTTAAAAATGCCATCATGTCATTTTCACCAAGACCCATCGACAGCGGAGCTTGAAAATACCAGGAGAAAATCTGCGACGTTTTAACTGGAAAGAGTTTGGGCGTTAAGGAATTATACGGTCCCAAGTGCCACTTATGGCGCTGCACCATTAACGAGTGTCACCTGTCCTCAGATCTCAGAACCCGGCCCATGAAGCCTAACACCCCCCTTGACCATTTGGCAAAATGACGGATAATTGTGCCGTGGGTTTTTTTCAAACGGGGAGACTCTGAATCACTGACGTTTGCAGAAAAGGTGACATTTCACTTTATGTGGGCTTTTTAATAATATATTTTTATGAGGCTTAATCCCATTGCAAATGTTCTCCTGCTTGGAAAATCCTGCACAGGGACCGCTGGCTTGGAAGAGAGAAACCCAGGCTCGTGTCTGCCCGGGGCAGGTTGGACGCCCGTCCTGTGAAGTCCAGCACCTCCCAGTTGCAGCGCCCACTGCCCATCAGAGGCAGGGGCTGGGGAATGAGTTTGCCTCCTGGTGGCCGGCATTGGAGGGGACCAGGGAGAGGTCCCCTGGACACAGGGCAGAACAAGACAGCATCCGGATGCTGGCTGCCTGACCTTGTGGAGAGGGGGCACCGGGCACTGGGGACCCCACACGCCCTAGGGCTGTCTTAGGACTGGGGGACCCCCGGAGGTCTGGGACTGTCTGTAGGATCGGGGACCCTCCGTGCTCTGGGACGGTGTGTGTGGTTAGGGGCAGAATGACAGGCCCCCTCCTGTTAACACTGCATCGTCCTTAAAACAAGCTGAATGCAAGGCTGTACCCCGTGAGACCGCGGTAATCAGACACCCAGAGCAAACGCGGTGGGGGTGGTGGGACTGCAAACCCTGCGGGGTGACTGCCCCTGGGATGGGAACCCGCCCCCCACCCCTCTTCCTGCAGCAGCTCCTCCTTTTCGCCAGGAGCGGGGCGCCACCGCTCAGCTCACTGCTTCTCCTTGGTTCCACTTTCAAACCTACGCCGAGTTCAAAGTCCCCCTGCCCCATATTTTAGGGCAAATTGCCGAATTCCGGATGCCTGGGATCCGCGGACAAACCACCGCCTCCCCTTCGATGAGACTGAGCTGAACCCGGAACGCACGGTCGGTCGGTTGGTCCGGACGTTCTCGTTCGAACCAGGAGCCCCTGGGCTGCACCGGCTCCGTCTAGAGGGGGCATCGAGTTCATTTGGGACCACCCGATGCTCTGCCCTCTTCCACGGCCCCCGGTGAGTTTGTGGGCCCCACATGCATGCGGTGGGCTCTCTGCAGCCCTTTCACTTTTCTTAAGCTTTTGGTTTTCTTTTGGTTTGGGGTTTTTTGGTTTGTTCCTTTGAAGCCGAATGAGGAGGTTTTGAAACGCGCGGGTCTCTGCTGCCCCCTAGTGGCACTCGCGGAGTGTGGTCCAAGGAATCCACCTTAAAAATTCCTCCCCGGGGTGCAGTGGGGTGGTGTCCTAGAGGGGTGCCCCCGCGGGTTCCAGACAAATAGAGAGAAACTCTCGGGAGTTCCCGTTGTGGCTTGGTGGATTAAGAACCTGACATAGTATCCAGGAGGACTCGAGTTCGATCCCTGGCCTCGCTCAGTGGGTTAAGGATCTCGCTTTGCTGTGAGCTGCGGTGTCGGCTCGGATTTGATGTTGCCGTGGCTGTGGTGAAGACCGGCGGCTGCGGCTCCGATTGGACCCCTAGCCTGGGAACCTCCAAATGCCGCGGGTGCGGCCCTGAAAAAGACCAAAAAAAAAAAAAAGCCATCTTGGAGTTCCCTGGTGGCTCAGCAGTTTAAGGATCCTGCACTGTCGCTGCTATGGCTCGGATTCAGTATCTGGCCTGGGAACTTCTATATGTGATTGGTGTGGCCATAAAAAGAAGAAAAAAAAAGAAAACCTATCTAATCCTATGTACGTAGGGAGAAATGAAGAGCAGACAAAGTCTCTGTATCTCATACACTTGTTGGGCTAAATAGACACCAGAGGAGTGGTCCCTAGCAGAGGGAGACTTTGTGTGAATGTCTGATAAATGACCAAATTAAGATTTTCTCTCTTTTTGTGTGTGTGTGTTTTTGGGGCCGCACCGGAGGCACACAGAAGTTCCCAGGCCAAGAGTCGAATCGGAGCCGCATCTGCAGCCTACAATGCAGCCTGTGGCCATACCGGATCCTTAACCTACTGAGCGAGGCCAGGGATTGAACCTGCATCCTCATGGATACTAGTCAGGCTCCTAACCCACGGAGCCACAATGGGAACTCCTTAACTGCTTTCTTTTTACTCACGGCTACTTTCTACCTAGAGTTCTGCCGCACCTGGTGTCAGGGTTTGGTGGTGCCCAGACCCGCATCTGGGAGCAGGATGGAGCAGTGGTCCCTTGGAGGGGCCAGGGCTTGGGGCAGGGGGGTTCCAGATCAGAAAGCTGAGAAACGACTTCTAGCCTGGAATCTTCCATACTCTGCCAGCAGGTGTGGCCGCAAAAAGAAAGAAGAAAGTAAGAAACATTAAACAGGAGAAGAACTAGAAATCACGGTTTAAGCGTTAGGAAGAAAAGAAATCATTATCAGCAGATACCTAGAAAATCCGAAAATAATCTGAAGGTGAGTGAGTCTCCGAGACAGCGGATCTGGCAAGAGCCAAATACGAAATCAATATAAAAAATCACTTGTGTCTACCCACTAGCAAAAGAAAAAAAGTGATTTAAAACATTCGAGAGAGAAGTTACTATTTCGGAGAATATAAAATCCACAACCTTAGAAAAAATTCCAACCAAAGATGCAAAAGACTCACTTGAAACGGAGCAGGACCCCCTCCCCAGGGCCTCTGCTTCAGCTGGTGGGTTTAGCAACTGGATAATAGATAACAGTCCCCTGTTTGCATTTCCTGAGTTGTTTCACAGACACTAAAACCTCCGTCAAAGGGAAGACCTGATGACCAGGCCCTCCAAGTCCCCGGGGTTCCCAGGATGGAGGAGGTGACCCCTGTGGCCCCGCCCTGTGACCTCACCCTCAGCCAATCAGAGAGCCGTGCGCGAGCTCATTCCTTACCCTGCGCTCCCCCCGCCCCACGTCGCCAGCCCCTGCCTTTCAACGTGCTTTACGTGTTGTTGCAGGGGTTCCGGGTTTATTCAGGGCTCGAACCACCCGTTTGCTTGCGTGGCCTGCACTAATCCTCTCTCTGCTCGAAACCGCAGCGCTTCCGCTCGTTTGGCCTCGCGGTGCACCCAGCCCATGGACCTGCACTGAAACTCCAGTAGGAAAACTTGCCAAACCTGACAGCAAACGGAACCCACGACTACGCCCTGTACACGCAGGTCAGGAAGCTTTGCATTTCAAACCCCTGCATTCCCTGGGCGGGAGTTTATCCGGAACTCCCGCCCAAATCTGATCAGAACGTCAACAAGTTTGGGGAGTTCCTGCTGTGGCTCAGTGGGTTAAGAACGCGACTAGGATCCACGAGGACGCAGGTTCGATCCCTGGCCTCCTCGGTGGGTTGAGGATCCATCGTTGCCGTGAGCTCGGTCACAGGTGGCAGATGAAGCTCGGATCCCGCGTTGCTGTGGCTGTGGCGTGAGCTGGCAGCTGCAGCTCCGATTTGACCCCTAGCCCAGGAACTAACATACGCTGCAGATGCAGCCCTAAAAAGCAAAATAAATAAATAAATAAAAATTTAAAAACAATTTCCTCTCCCCAACCCAGCTACACCCCAATGGACTAGGTCTTTACAGACACTGTATGGAAATTCGAAAGGACTCAAAACAACCCAACAGAGGTGATGGAGGAGGAGAAGGCAGACGGAGAGGCAAACGAGAAACGCAGCCTATGCCACATTTCTTATAAAAGCTCCAAAATATATTATTTCCTTATAAAGCTCCAAAATTATAAAGCTTATTATCAAGCTCCGAAACGCAGTCATCCCGCCCGGGGTGGGGGGGGGGCAGGGTCCGGAATACAGCGCCCGGACTCCCGACCAGGCCGGGCTCGTGGGTGACGGACGCCGTGCGTGACAGCAGGGGGAGCTGGAGACACGCCGGGCCCCCGAGCTCCGGCTTCCCCGCGAAGCATCCTTCCCGCCCGGCCACGTGCAGAGCGGCACCGCCAGACGCTGAAGCTCAGAGCGCACGGAAGCTGGGGCGGCGGGGGCGCTGGAGGAGGGCGGATTCCTTAATAACGTGAGAGGACCAGGGAAGGGCTGATCCCAGGAGCTCTGCCCGGCCCGCGGGCTCCAGGCATCACCCAAGAGGAGGCTGTGTACACCTCATTTCCACCGGGATTATCTCCACAGCCTTCTGGACGTTGCTGTGGTGTAGACCGGCAGCTGCAGCTCCGATTCGACCCCTAGCCCGGGAACCTCCATATGCTCCAGGAGTGGGCCTAAAAAGACAACATAAAGAAACAAAAACAAAATAAAACCCCAAATATCAGCAAAGGTGACATTGTACTGGACCCGGAGATGATTCACTCTATTTTCCTATGTCACCGCCTTTTCGCTCGTAGCCGCTGTGCATGACAGGCCCGGTCTGACCACAGAGGGAGAAGAAAATGCCCCTGCTGGGCGTGGAGGAGCTGCTGCTGGAAGCTTGACATCTGCTGAGAATGAGGAAGAAGGATCCCACTCTTCAGTGACTGTAGCACTGCGGTCCCACTTTTCAGTGATTGCAGCGCTGCGGTCACTGCGTTCTCCTGGCCGGCCCGCTTGCACCTGTCACCCGCGTCCCATCAACTCCTGCCTTGCCGGTCACTCTGCCTCGAGCTGAGTGCTTTCTGCGCCCAGGCAGGGGAAGCTGCACCTTGCTATAAGCCCTGAGAACACATTCCACCAGTTTCACGGCTGCTGGTGTGCCCGAAACGCTAGTCTCTGTCCATCGGTGCCAAAGTGCGAGGCCAAGACAAGAGTTTGAGGGGAAGGAGGAAAAAAAAATTAGCTTTCTGACTTTGCCAAAGGGAGACACGGTGGCTTCACTCCCTCAAGACTGTGCCCCCCCCCCCACCTTGGGGAGAGAGGAGGAGGTTTTAGTTGGGAGTGGAAAATAGTGCTGTGGATAAGGATCAGGGTGGGTGCAAGCTTGCATTCTTCAGAGCTGGTGTTTAGTGGCCCAGGACTGGTCCTGGCCAGTCAGTCCTCTCTGGCTTTCATTTGTTGGGGGTTGAGTTCAGCAGAAGAGCTCAAAGGCATGGTTCTGTGTATCCACTGAGGGGGAACAGGGACCCACCCCCCAGGCTGCGCTCTTATCTCCTGACGGCCCCTCCCTGGTCTCGGCGTTCCCCCATTCCCTGATCAGCACCTGCCGGCACCTGCCCTTTGGGGCTCAGGGAAGGGCCTGGGGGCTGAAGCGTATTCCCGAAAAACAAGACCTGGGGGACACGGAGAGACTTGTGCATGACAAGCCTTGCTGGGTTTCACGAGGAAAGAAGGCTTCATAAATTCCTCTTCAAGGAGGAGACCGCCGTAACCTCCCCCCACCATGGCCGGGCCCACCCCCACCAAAAAAAATAAAGCATTTAAAAAACACGTCCCCCAGCCCCTTCTCCAGCGGAGCTGCTGTCCCTGGAGGAGAAACCAGTCACACCGGACAGACATCAGCACCGGCTTTATCTCTGTGCTCAGAGAACCCACTCATCTTTCCAAAAAGTCACTTGTTTTCCCCTTGGTGCCTTTCTCCCCACCCCCCTTCACCCACTAAGATGCTCTGAAAGCCCCCAAATTCTCGCCCTTCTTTCCGGTTACTCACAGCCCCAGCCCCAAGTATGTCCCTCTGGCACCTGGACGCTTTGCAGCTAAAGACCTCGAGAACCAGCAGGTTCTGGATAAATTCTTTTTTTTTTCTTTTTATGGCGGCATCTGTGGCAAGTCCCTGAGCTCGGGGTCCAACTGCGTCTGCGAACGACACCGCAGCTCAAGGAAAGGCCAGATCCTCAACCCAGGGAGCAAGGCCAGGGATCGAACCCGCATCCTCGAGGACACTGGGTTGGCGTCTTAACCCACTGACCCACAACGGGAACTCCCAGGTCAACTCTTAAGTGTTCTTTCTGGGACAGAAACTCCCAAGTATAAAGACAAGGCCCATTTGTAGACAGGCGTCTCTCCCACGCCTGGAAGAGGGGGCTTCTTAGAGACTCGACAGACAAGGCTGGCCCTAAATCTGCACAACAAACCCGAAAGGACACTCTCTCACCAGGCTTACCTACTCAGCTCCCACATTTTGCCTTCTCCACCCTAGGATTCCCAAATATGCTTTCCTTTCTTTATCTTTATTTTTTTTTATTTTATTTGGCTTTTTCGGGCCGCACCTGTGGCATATGAAAGTTCCCAGGCCAGGGGTCCAATCGGAACTCCAGCTGCCAGTCTACGCCACAGCCACAGCCACGTCTGCGACCTACACCACAGCCCGCGGCAGCGCCAGATCCTTAACCCACTGAGCGAGGCCAGGGATCGAACCTGCATCCTTATGGATTCTAGTCAGGCTGGTAACCCGCTGAACCACAAGGGGAACGCCCCGGAAAATATTTCAACGCCCAGCAAATACGGGATAGAGAAGTAAGAATTCCCAAAATATATGTCCTGAATCCATATAATGTTATAATAGACAGATAAGTAAATAAACAGATAGATCTTAGAGATAAGTGACGGGTTGACTGACAGGTATACAGGTGATCGAGGGAGACAGGTAGGTGATTGGATAAACAGACCAATAAATAACACGCTATGAATGTCAGATAAGATGTATCAGACAGATGCAAAACACGTAAATATAGACAGATACAAATGGGGAATAAAATAGATAAGTGGCAGATCGATTGATTAGATAGGTTAGGTGAGATATACAAATGATCGATACACACGTAGAGATCGATGGTGGATCGATAGGCAGATATAATAGACGATAGATGATAGACAATTTACACTAGGTTTTGTGCCTTTGAGCCATGAAATCTGACCAATACCCGCAGCTGTTAAAACTATGTCTATGAAGAACACTTCTTAAAATATGGAGACATGGAGTTCCCATTGTGGCTCAGCGGAAATGGACCCAACTGGTATCCATGAGGATCTGGGTTCGATCCCCAACCTCGCTCACTGGGTTAAGGATCCGGCGTTGCTGTGGCTGTGGTGTAGGCTGGCAGCTGCGGCTCTGATTCAGCCCTTAGCCTGGGAACCTCCGTGTACTGCAGGTGCTGCCCTAAAAAGCAATTAATTAATTAATGAGAAATGCGTTTTCCAAAATGTTGAAAAAAGAAAGGAGGGCAATCTTGAAAACCATGACAACATCCTCTAAACTATGTTAAAAATAGCGATAGCATTTTTAATACGTAGGTAAGAGTTTGCTTTGTCACATTCTTCAAAACTTAAATGAGCATGTCGACGGAAAAAAATGCACAATTTAGAAATTGAGGGTTCAGTTTGATTTGAGGGCAAAATGAGGACTGGAGCCCAGGAGGCGGCATCTCGGGAGCTCTGGGAAACCACTGCTGAGAGGCAGGGGAGGGCGGTGTGTCTATGACCTTAGTGAAGGGGAGTCCGTGCAACCAGGCACACCTCGTGCAGAAGGTCACTGCTGGTCTCCTGAAGGTCACTGCCGGTCACCAGGAGGAGCGGACGTCACCGAGGAGGATGTTAGTGCTTTTCTAGATATGAGGAGATGCAAGACTTGGGCAACTACAGCTCAGATCTGATTCCTGGCCCAGGAACTCCATGTGCCAGGGGGCGACCAGAAAAGAAAAAACAAACAAAACAAATAAGACCCAAAAAAAAAAAAGCCAAGGCTGTATTTGTCTTGAGGGATTTCTGAGCTTATGTTTTCACAGCTAAATTCTGACCGCACATCCACGCTAAACAATGATATAATTCAAGGCTGGGGCGTATACTTTTTTTTTTTTTTTGGTTTGGTTTTTGTTTTTTGTGTGGGTTTTTTGTATTGTTTTTGGTCTTTTTAGGGCCACACCTGCTGCATACGGAAGTTCCCAGGCTAGGGGAGGAATCAGAGCTGCATCTGCAGCCTACGCCACCGCCACAGCAAAGCCAGATCTGAGCTGCATCTGTGACCTACACCACAGCTCACGGCAACCCCAGATCCTTAACTCACTGAGCAAGGCCAGGGATCAAACCCACACCCTCATGGATGCTAGTCTGGCTCTTAATCTGCTAGGACACAGCGGGAACTCTCTGGAGCCATTGAGGACCAGTGACGGGCCAGCATCACGCAGCGTCATCATATGGGGGGGAGGCTGGGGGAGGGACGTGATGCCAGGCACCCTGCAGCCCTGAGTCTCCCCAGGCTCCCCTGGGGGTGGGGGGCGGCAGGCAGGACCGCCTGCAGACTGGGAGCCTCAAGCAGCCCCCTCGGGCAGCCCAGCAGCACTGGGGCAAGTGGACACCCAGCCTTCATTGCCCAGGAGGGAGCGGAGGGACCTGGAGGCCCAGCACAGGGCAGGGTCTGCGGCTGCAGACGGGGCCAGGGCACAGGTGTCCCTGTGCAGGGGTGGAGCTGAAACTCCCAACCCGCTTGGTTCCCATGGCAACCTAGCCTCATCCTAAAGGCAGCTAGGGGCCCCTGCTGGGGTGAAAAGGACTTACTGTGAAGAACAAAAGCTGTGCCTCCCTCACCCCTGGGGACCTCCAGGAGAAACAACAAATATATGTATCTCTTTTCTTTCTTTTTTTTTAATCACCGTTTCACCTGTCACCACCGACCTCTGGAAGTCATCGGTCTGTGATCTGTCGCTGTGAATTTGTGAGTTTTCGGTTGGTTTCAGATTCCTTGTGTGAGTGCGCTCGCTCAGGTCTTCCCCTTTCTCTGCGGGACTTGATTCACTGAGCCTGGCGCCTTCCGGGTCCAGCCACGTCCTTGCCATCGGCAGGATTTCCCTCCTTGTGTGGCTGAGTAATGCTGTGTTTTAGGAGTTCCCCTTGTGGCTCGGCGACGTTAAGAACCTGAGGTAGTGTCCGTGAGGTTGCGGGTTCGAACCCTGGCCTCGTTCAGTGGGTTAAGGATCCGGCGTTGCCGTGAGCTGTGGTGTAGGTTGCAGACGCGGCTCGGATCCCATGTTGCTGTGGCTGGGGCGAAGGCTGGCAGCTACAGCTCCTGTTAGACCCCTAGCCTGGGAACCTCCATACGCACGGCTGTGACCTTAAAAAGAAAAAAAAAATCCCAAAGCATGAGGACTCGGGGGCTTGCCCACGGTTTCAAGACCCCGTGGACACCTGGTGTCTCAGGACCTCTGGGCAGGCGCGGCGAGCACCCCGGGGAGCTCCAGTCCGCGAGACCCCCTCCGCGCACCCCGGCCAGCGAGCGGAGGAGAGGCCCTGCGTGGTTGCCGCGGGCAGAAGCCCGTCTGGAGAAAAGAAACGTGGACGGGACCTGAAGCATCCCACGGCACGTGCACGAGTGAAACCGCCAGGAAGCTGCTAGACACCGGGCGGCCCTTCTCTTTGCTCTGGATGGGCTTGGGGGCAGCTGGGGCGGGAGGTGCTTGCAGTCCCGTGTTCTGAGGGAAGGGCCTCTGTGAACACCTGCATCCAAAAGAAAAGCCAGAGGTTGTGGTTTCTAACAAACGGAGGCGGTGTTTGCTCCAGCTGGTGGGGGATTTTGCTTCCATTCCTGGGCGCCTGCAAACTCGCAGGTGGGGCAGAAGCTGGCCACACTGGATGTGCACAAATCCTGGAGGACGCAGAATGACCCCCGCCAGACCCGGCAGAGCCAGTGTGCACAGCAGCGTCTGTAACTGCAACCTGTGTTCACTGGCTCCGGGTGACGGATGGCGCTTTCCTAAGGTCATCGGATGGCGTCGATCGTTAACCCCATGCCCTCTTTGAGACACAGACAAATATTTCCTTTTATAAGCCTGAAATCTGTTCATCTGCAAATAGATTTTTCTCCTGGAAGCTCTACAGCTGGATGACATCCCGGAACCTAGGGGCTGGATCAAGCCCCGCCAGGCCGTATAGGGGTCTGACTACCCCGAGTTTATAGCGCTTGGCCGACCTTGTGCCAGGCCCTTTCTTTTTGAGAGCTCCCTGGGAGAGGCCAGAGTTTTTCAGAACTGATGGGAGACGGGGCTCAGAGAGGTCCCTACACTGCCTGAGGTCACACAGCGTAGCCCAGCCCGACTGATTTCCCGGCTGCTGAGTCAGTCCCTTCACAGCTCCGGCCGTGCTCAGGGCCGCGGTCCCGTCCTGTCCACACAGTGGACCGCCTCCCCTTCCCGTGTATCTTCCAGTTGCCGGTTCACACGCCCCGGGACCACCAGGCACACGGGTTTTCAACTGGGTTTTTCGGGGGGTTGCACCTAAGCTGGCGACAGTCATTTCCGACCCTGATGGCTAGTGATAACCGTGCGGGGGAAAGGACGGGGCGGGCCAGGGGCACGTGGGCCCAGATAAGGGGAGATACCATCTGTGACTCAGGGCCATCCTGTGTGCCGCCTGCCGCGACTTTCTGCACGTTTTGAGGTGCCTGCAGAACTCAGCATCGGGGACTCCCTGCCCCAGAAATCAAAGCCTACAGAGAATCGCCAGGGCGCTCGGTCTCAGCATGTGCGACGGGGCATTCCCCTGACTTATGACTTTGGAGTTGAGTGTCACGTGACTCCAGGGAGCTGTCCACCCCCGACGCCGGGCAGAGCGGGGGTTCACGCGTCCTGTGCTGTCCAGGGGAAGGTCGGGCGGGATGAGGGACGAGGGGCTGCTCTTTGCTCCACCAGACCCCGTGTCGTGGCCCTGGTGCTCGGCGAAAACGGAGAGCCCTCTGCCCGCCGCCGTCCGGGGACCCCGCCGCAGAGCCCGCCAGGCACGGGACAGGGGTATCTCTGAGGACCTGGAACCCTGCACCTCAGGGAACTTCCCAGCACTCCACGCCCGATCCACGGGGGGACATGGCACGTGGCCCCCGCTTAGTCGTCCTGGCGGGAAGGGCCCCTGGTGTCCTCAAACCAGAACCCACAGAGGGAAGAAACCAGGTCCCTGGGGCCGCCCGTGCCTGCAGCCCACGGCCGAGACTAAAAGGGATTTCTGGGGAAACCGTGGGGCCGTGAGCACTGAAAAAATGACTGCGTAGCCCCGGAGCCGCCCTTCCCTGTGGCCTGGCACAGCCAGAACGCACGCGTGCACGCACGCTCACACTCACACACAGACTCACTCACACACACACACACTCACGCTCACTCACACACTCACACACTCACACACTCACACTCACTCACACTCACACTCACACACACAGTCACACACGCACACTCACTTACTCACACACACACGCTCACTCACACACACGCTCACACACATACTTGCTCACACACATTCATTCGCACACACACACAC
>PVHT021183671.1:245074-259271 GCA_004024745.2 Catagonus wagneri | reverse complement strand
CCTGGATGAGGGGGCCCTCCATCCGAGGACAGTGTCCTCCTAAGAGACACAAGAGGAGACCCAGACACAGAGGAGAAGCCACGGGAAGGGTCTGAGAGGAGGTCCTCCTGGATGAGGGGGCCCTCCATCCAAGGACAGTGTCCTCCTAAGAGACACAAGAGGAGACCCAGACACAGAGGAGAAGCCACGGGAAGGGTCTGAGAGGAGGTCCTCCTGGATGAGGGGGCCCTCCATCCAAGGACAGGGTCCTCCTAAGAGACACAAGAGGAGACCCAGACACAGAGGAGAAGCCACGGGAAGACGGAGGCAGAGACGGGAGGGAGGCGGCCACCAGCCCAGGGCCGCCCGGAGCCCCCAGAAGCTGGAAGAGGCAGGAAGGACCCTCCCCTGGAGCCTCTGGAGGGAGCGCGGCCCTGGGACCCCTTGACCTCAGACGTCGGGTCCCAGGATGGGGGAGGGTGGATATGGGATACTTTGAATCCCCTCACGTTTGGGGCAGCCCCGGAAAACTAGCATAGCCCTGGCCCGTTGCCCCATAAAATCCACGCCTGGCCACCTCCTGGGGACAGGGCCGGCCCCCGTCCCTGGCCTCGCCAGCCCCCCCTCAGCCGTCCCCGGAAGCGTTTATCACAGGAATGACAGGACGACAACAAGGTCGGAAAGCGGAAGCAGAGGGTTCGTGGTCAGCCCGGCTGAGGGAACCGATGAAGAACGCAGCTTCCTGACGAGATTAGCCTGGAAAATCCCGAGGCCGGCGCCGACCTTTGGGGCGGAAAGACAAGCCACCCTCTGAGATCCTTGCATCCACTGTCTCTGACCCAAAGACAAAACAAGTCAGCTCTGAAGAGGCGCACGGGCAGTTAAAGAGGAAGCTCAAATAGGCATGGGTTTTTTAATTTTTTTTCTTTTAGGGCCTCACCTATAGCCTCTGGAAGTTCCCAGGCTAGGGGTGGGATTGGAGCTGTAGCTACAAGTCTACACCACAGCCACAGCAACGCCAGATCCGAGCCAGGTCTGCGATCTGCGCTACAGCTCACAGCAATGCTTAGATCACTAACTGGCGGAGCGAGGCCAGGGATCGAACCCGTGTCCTCGAGAACACTGTGTTGTGTTCTTAACCACAACGGGAATTCCCAAAGCAGGTGTTTTCGATGATGCTCTGGGGAGAAATGAGTTGGAGAACGCCAGCGTGCCGAGCGAGCACGTGGAGAGGGGCCTTACCTGGAAGTTTCCTTGATGAGACTCAAAGAGGCCAGAGAAGGTGGATCTGGGGTCCGGAACGCTGGGCATAAGGACCTTCTTAATCCTGAAATGGACACGGAGAGTCTGGTCAGACGGGCTGTCCCCCGCGCCCCTCCCCGAGCAGGGCTGGGGCCGTCCACCGGCCTGGACCCCACCAGGGGCCCGGGATGGCGGCAGAGTTTGTCCTTGGGGAGTCAGCCCCTCGGCAGAACCGTGTCCCCGGTTTCAAAATGTGTGCCCCACTGCTGCCTCCCCTGGCACCCTGCTCCCCGAAGCTACCCCAGCGATGAAGCGTCCACCAGGGAGGGGACCCATTCCTGCACCGTTGCCATTTCCTATGACATGCAATTGTCTCCTCTCCGAATTCATGGGTTGAGCCCCTCACCCCCCCACCACCACGTGACACCTCTGGGGGTGGAGCCTTTCAGGAGGTAAATGAAGGTACAATGAAGTCACCGAGATGGGGGGTGACGGCCAGCAGGAAAGCCACTCCCGAAAAATGTCCCTTGGGAACTGAAGTCGCTACAGAAATAGCAGACGTGAGAGAAGTTCTTTGCCGCACCCTTCATCTGCCTACAAGCAGAGCCTCAGTTGGCCTCTTTACATAAAAAAAAAAAAAAAAATTCCATTTGTAAACTCACCGCCCCCCAGGAAATGGACCGTGGGTCGCAGCACAGACTTGCTGCCGATGTTATTCCTCCGTGAAAGGTCTGCCTGCAGTTCCCCGACGCGCCTCTTGGTCACTTTTCTACAGCTCAGCCCCCCAGAGGTCCAAGCTCCCTTTTCCTTTGTCCAGTGACTGCTCCACAAATGATGGCCCTTCGTTAAAGTGGGCTAGAAGCCCCCGGTGTCAAGTGCATGGGTAGGTGTTTGTGTCCTTTCTGGGAGTCCCTCGTGCGTGTAAAAATATGACATCAGTAAAGTAACGTTTGCTTTTTCTTCTGTTGATCTCTCTTGGGTCGCTTTAATTCACAGGCCCCCGGGTACTGAACCTAAGAGGTTCTCATTGAATAGGATGCTAATCTTATGTGACGGGGGTCCTTAGAAGAAGAGGAGATCAGGACACAGACACACAGGATGACGACCCTGTGCGGACACGGGGAGGAGATGGCCGTCGACACGCCCTGGAGAGAGGCCCTAGGGTGGGGTGGAGGGACCAGCCCTGCCCACCCCTGGGTCTCAGACTGCAGCCTCCAGGATCAGGAGGAATCAATATCTGTTATTTTAACCCCCCAGACTCTGGTCCTTTGTCGGGACAGCCCCAGGACAATAAAAGTTGATTTCAGCTCTCATTGTAAACAGGTGTTTCTCCGAAAACAGGACAAGTGTTGGTTTTTTCCAAGAACCGCACCCCTCAGCTTCCCTTGGGGGTGATTTCAGTTTTGTGTGAAAGATACCAGACATATCCCTTATCAGCACCCTTATCTGATGGCTTCATCTACTCCCTGGCAGAGAACCATCGTGGTGGCATCCGTTTGAGCGGGTCAAAGAGCGATGAGACTGAAGAAATAATGGGTGGTTTGCAAAAATTAAGGGCAAACACTCCTATCCTGTTTCCAGCTGTGATGGAATCTCCATGAAGAGGTGGAACTCAGCCTAGCTCGCCCAGCGTGGGTGGCTCAGAAGGGCGGTCCATATTTCTCCATGCATCATTCCAGCAGTTGCTATGGAAACGTTATCCTAAGAAACAAAGATGGCACCCACAGCCCCGGGCATCGGTTCCTTCAAATCTCATCAACAGGCAAACACCAGGGTACAAGGGAGTTTAAATAAAGATGGAAATAGTGGCGGTTAAATCTCGGTACGTATGGTGAGCACAGAGAACTGTTTAATATCATATTATTGAAAAGCTCTCTACACTCTCAAAGAATGTTGTTTTGATGTTTCTGTAACTAGATTTGTGAAGCAGACAGGCTTCTCTTGTCCAGGTCTTCTCAGCTCCCTCAGCACTTTGTCCAGTTAAACAGATCTCAATGAAATTTAAAAGTTCTTTCAAGTATCTGTCATTCTAATGTGCTAAGAGGAGTTAGCTCAGTGCGAATAGCTCGCATCACGGCTCAGAGGTAACGAACCCGACTAAGAACCATGAGGTTGCGGGTTCGATCCCTGGCCTCGCTCAGTGGGTTAAGGATCTGGTGTTGCCGTGAGCTGTGGTGTAGGTCGCAGACGAGGCTCAGATTTGGCGTTGCTGTGACTGTGGTGTAGGCCGGCAGCTGTAGCTCCAGTTCGACCCCTAGCCTGGGAACTTCCATAAGCTTCAGGTACGGCCCTAGAAAGACAAAATAAAAAATAAAATAAAAAAGGCAAGGCCTTCATAGGAATGAATGTTCACATATCCTGCTGTCTCCACGAGAATTTTCCTCAATGAATTCTGCAGACACCTCTGCACATTTGGCCTTGATTTCCTTTCGGTTTTCTTATCACCTACCATTGGCAAGGTGGGCGTTGCAGGCAAAGCGATACTCAGCTACACAACCATATCGGACAATCCCCCCCGCCCCAGCCACGCTCCCAGGTCATGGACATATCGGACCTGAAGCCCGCGGTCTGCGGGCTGTGGCAGGGTGCTCCTTACCGCTGTAGTTTCCAGAACGACAGGACCAGGAGGGACGCTGTCAGGAAGATGACCATACCAGTGATTAAAAGGAAATTTGGGAAAAGCCTGCTTTCCCGGCACGAATCTAAAGGGAAACAGAACGCATGCTGTTCAGTTTTCAACATGACATCACATTATGCTCCAGCCGCCGCCCACCCACCTGTTTTTTCTCCTATATAAACATCAGCGTCAGGAAATCCTGATTTGGGGACGAGATATCCCGGGAAGAGAGGTGGTGACGCCGGGCAGGCAAACATCAGGCGAAAGGGAGTGCAGACTCAACTCACCGCCCTAGGGTGGGTGCAGTGCTGGGGCTGCTTGAGAACTGGGTTGCGGCTGCCGTGCATCCATCCATCTGCCGCCTGTGTATCTATGTATCTATCATCTATCTGTCCTTTATCTCTGTCTGTCGTCTGTCATCTGTCTGTTTATCATCTGTCTGTCATTTATTTATCAGCTACGAATCTACATCTGTCACCTATCATCCAGCCATTTGTCTATACATTCATCCATCGATTTACCTATACAATGATCTAGCCATCATCATCTAGTTATCTATAGCTCTATCAGCTATTTACCTATAGATCTATCAGCTATTTACCTATAGATCTATCAGCTATTTACCTATAGATCTATCAGCTATTTATCTATAGATCTATCAGCTATTTATCTATAGAACTATCAGCTATTTATCTATAGCTCTATCAGCTATTTACCTATAGATCATCTATCAGCTATTTATCTACAGATCCATGTATCCATCTATTCCTATATCCACCCAACAACATCCGTAAATGACACTATCCTTGCTGTGTTAGTGGAAATGAGCATGAAGAGAGGCCCAGCGATGAAGGCAGCAAGGAGAAGCACTGCTTCCACCCCGAGCTCTGCAGAAAGACTTGGGGTCACCGTAGTAGTCAGATGCCCCGTTCCAGCCCCACCCCAAGGCAGGGTGCTGGCCTGGGCTGCACGGTGAAGCCGCAAGGCAGGCATTACCTCTGAGCTCCCCCCTCTGCCGGTGCGTCACCTCCGACCAGTCGCTTGGGTGTGTGTCAGGGCCGTAGCTGGACTCCCGTGTTTTCACTCTGGCCCGGAAGAAGTAGCACTTCTCGCCATCCAGACCGCTGATGGTGACATTGCAGGTTTTTGCCTCGTTGGACTGGAGGAAAAACAGAAAGATCAACCCAGACTTTTCTCTTTTTTTTTGCTTTTTGGGGCCTCACCTGTGGCACAGGGAGGTTCCCAGGCTAGGGGTCGAATTGGAGCTGCAGCTGCCAGCCTGCAGCACAGCCACAGCAGCGCCAGATCCGAGCTGCATCTGCAAACTTCATCACAGCTCACGGCAACACCAGATCCTTAACCCACTGAGCAAGACCAGGGATCGAACCTGCAACCTCATGGTTCTTAGTCGGATTCGTTAACCGCTGAGCCACGACGGGAACTCCTCTTTCTTTTCTTTCTTTTTTTGTTTTCTGATTTTGGCTGTGCCCTCAGCGAGGGATCAAACCCTTCGCACAGCAACAACCTGAACCGCTGCAGCGACCACACCAGATCCTTAACCCCCCGAGCCGCCAGGGAACTCCTGGATCTTTTCCTGAGGGTAGACGTCTACAAAGTGGGTCAGCACCAGCACCGTCAGTACGGTCTCAACGTTTCCTGATGCTCACCGTCATTAAACAATTATCCTCTTGCACGATTTGCTATTTCGGCAGACTCCGGGAACATTTTCTTTTCTATTTTTTCACCACACTCGTGGCATATGGACGTTCCCAGGCCAGGGATCCAACCCGAGCCACAGCTGCCACCTACGCCACAGCAGCGTCCACACCGGATCCTTAGCGAGCTGTGCTGCAGCAGAAACCCTGGATCCTTCTATTTTCGTTCATCCTTCTTGGGCGAGCAGCATTCTGTGCTCCCGGGCGCAGACCTAGGTCCACGTGTCCCCCTTCTCCCAAGGCGTCCCCCAGAGGCTGTGACACACACCTGCCTGTACCCTCAGATGATCAAGTCCTGAGAATAGACCTCAGCGGCTCTGCCCCCCCTGCCCGTCCTTCTCTCTCCGCCGTTCACCCCTCGGTGGCGCTCATGCACGCACGGCCTGAGAAGACGGCCCCTCTCACCTGCCACTCGGCGTCAGAGGGGCCCTTGTGCTGGATCTCATAGAGAAGGCCTTTGTAGCGCAGGTTGGAACACGTCACCGTCACGGCTCCCTGACGCCACTGGAAGCTCAGACCCGTCGGGGACCTGGGTTTCACTGAGAGGACAAACAGCACGATGAGCAGCACCTCGACAGAGATAAGTAGCCCACGTCTCTAAGTTCAGTGGTGACTGGGCTTGGCCCTGCTTTCCCCTGCCCGTTCCATCCCTTCCCGGAATTCCTTCTGCGATCTGGGGCGTCTCCGGGTCTTTGTGACACTCAACACTGGAAGTCTGAACCGACAACCTGGAGCAAGGTGTCTCCTGGAAGGAGCTCCTCGAAATAGCTTGAGAAATTTCCTTTCTTTTTCCTCTTGTTTCCTTTTCTCTTTTTTTTTTTTTTTTGTCTTTTGCGGGCCGCACCCACAGCGTGTGGAAGTTCCCGGGCTAGGGGTCAAATCGGAGCTGCAGCTGCTGGTCTACACCCCACCTCACGGCAATGCAGGATTCTTAACCCGCTGAGTAGGGCTGGGGATCAAACCAGCATCCACACGGACATTCTGCCAGGTTCTTGACCCGCTGAGCCACAACAGGAACTCCCAGAAAAATTTCTGTATCTGCTGTGGGAAAAATGGTGACCCCACCAGGAAGAGAGATGCGGAAGTGCTGGGCCCTCGAACCCGAGGACATTGGGATCAAGGGTCGTTACCGACGGACTTAAGGTAAAATGAGCTTTGCTGCAGGAGTGCCGGCTCTACAGCACTTTGACTGGTGTCCCTGTAAGTTCAGAGGCCAGGGACACACAAAGCAAAGGGCCGCGGGGCGATGGCGGCAGATGTGGACCTCATGCATGCACAAGCCCGGATGGCCGGCAGCCCCTGGGAACCGAGACAGAGGCGAGCCTGCAAGGATCCTCCGTGAGAACCTCGAAAAGGGCCCAAGCCTGCCAGCCCCTGGTTTCTGGTCTTCTGCCTCCAGAAACGGGAAACCGTGAACGTTGATGCTAAGCTACCCAGTTCCTCGTCGTTTTTGGAGTTCCCCTTGCGGCTCAGAGGGCTAAGAAGCTGACACAGTGTCCTTGAGGGTACAGATTCGACCCCTGGCCTCGCTCAGTGGGTTAAGAATCCACATGGTTGTGGCTGTGGCACAGGCCAGCAGCTGCAGTTCTGATTTGACCCTTAGCCTGGGAACTTCCACATGCCGCAGGTGTGGCCTTAAACAACAGGAAAATAAAATAAATCTGGTCATTTTTTGATGGCAGCCCAAGGAAACGTATACCAGCTCTATGACTGATTTTTTTTCTGTCTTTTTGAGTGGTGGGTCTGCAGTTCTGGCTGGATGCCCTGTGACATCCTGTGCTTCAAAAAAAAAAAAAAAAGGGAAGAGAAGAGAAAGGCCCGCTACCTCCCAGAAATCTAGAGTAAAGCAGGAATACTTGGAGGGAGGGCTTTTCTACGGTTGTGAGACGTTTCCCAACTCAAGACGGCCCGCCCACCCTCACACACGTACAGTAACTGCTGATCCACTGCCGCTTGTTGAGGAGAGAGTGCGTTCCGTGCCTGATGGAAAAATACAGGAGTTCATCTTTTTCTACTTCCAGGAGGCAGCCGGTGGTGTAACCTCGTCGCAGGGTGTAGCTGGAACACTCTCGGTAGTCCTCCTTGTCCCTCAACCTGCGGTTTAGAACGAGAAGGATTCAGCCGTGCAGCGTCCCCAAAAAGGACACCTTCGGGGCCAGTCCCTGGTTCCACGTTGGTGCCGCGGACTCAGACCCCCTGTGATGATCCTTATCCCGTTACAACTTCAGCAACACCTGTCGAAACCGAAAAGGGCCTCCCTTTCTCAAGGGCCTGCACCCCCTGAATGGACCCTACAGGGCATTGAGTTTTGGCCAAAGGCCAAGTCTACACCCTCAACCAGCACCTGGGGAAAGGAGCATGTCTGGGGATTGGATTTTTACAGACGTAACTCAGAGAAGGGTCTTGACTTAACACAGCACTGGAGAGGGCTGGATCCTTAATTCTGTGCAGGTGTTCTCCCAAGAGAGAGAGGAGGAGACCCAGACACAGAGGAGAAGCCACGGGAAGGGTCTGAGAGGAGGTCCTCCTGGATGAGGGGGCCCTCCATCCGAGGACAGTGTCCTCCTAAGAGACCCAAGAGGAGACCCAGACACAGAGGAGAAGCCACGGGAAGACGGAGGCAGAGAGGGAGGGAGGCGCCCACCAGCCCAGGGCCGCCCGGAGCCCCCAGAAGCTGGAAGAGGCAGGAAGGACCCCCCCCCCCCCCGGAGCCTCTGCACAGACGTCTGATCCCCATTGGAGAGGTAGGGTGAAGTTTCCTTGTTCTAAGCTGCCCAAGTTGGGGTACTTTGTTGTGGCTGCCCCAGGAAATGAACCGATCTGCAGAGTAACCAAGCCTCTCATTTGAGGTGACACTTTCAGTACGGATGAGCCGAGGCCGGGCATGTGTCTGCGGTTTCTGCGTGGCATTGAGAAGAAGCCTAGCACCCGGAGTGCCATCAGCTGGTGCTCCATTCTTGCAGACCTGACATCCAAAGAGTGATGGGATGGAGAACTCCCCTCTTTACGGCAGAAGGAACGGTTGCTTAGAAATCTCTTATCTGTGAGGCTGCCTGTTTCCCATCCAGCCCCTTTCTGTTTTCCTGTGCGTGTTATTTTTCAATGAATTTCATCTTAAAATTCCCCTTTTCTGCACACTTTCCCGTTTATCTCATGTGCTATCAGCACGTAAAGACTCAGAAAAGATCAAACACCTCTTCTGCAGAACTGAGATGAAATTCATTGGAAAAACCCTCCCTCGCTTATACCCATGTCATTGAATGTGTCCAGTGAGGCAACTTAGCCCATACCAGGGGCACACGTTTTGAAAGTGGGTCCCAGTAGCTTGGTATGAAAAGTCTCGGAACATTTAGCTCGGTTGGGGCTTCCTGGGTAACCAGGAATATTTCGGGGCAACAAAGCTGCAGGAAAAGATGGCTGCTGAGACAATGCAGATGGCCTCCCGGACGAACAAAGTATGCTGGGGCTGTCCTGAGAATCCTGGCCATCTATCCAGACACAACTTTCATTCAAAAAATACAGCGCCCCCATGTTCATGGCAGCACTATTCACGATAGCCAAGACACGGAAATAACCTAAATGCCCATCCACAGAGAAATGGATTAAGATGTGGTCCATATACACAATGGAATACTACTCAGCCATAAAACAGAATAAAATCATGCCATTTGCAGCAATATGGATGCAACTAGAGACTCTCACACTAAGTGAAGTAAGTCAGACAAAAACAAATACCATACGATATCAGTTCTATGTGGCACCTAAAATAGGGCACAAATGAACCTGTCTGTGAAACAGAAACAGACGCACAGACACAGAGAACAGACCTGCGGTTGCCAAGGGGGAGGGGGAGGTAGTGGGAGGGACGGGGAGTCTGGGGTCAGTAGATGCAAACTATGACACTGAGGATGGATAAGCAATGAGGTCCTGCTGTCCAGCACAGGGAACTCTATCCAGTTTCCTGGGACAGACCATGATGGAAGGTAATCTGAGAAAAAGAATGTATATCTGTGTATGACTGGGTCACTATGCTGTACAGCAGAAATTGACCGAACACTGTAAATCAAGTATCACAAAAAAAATTTTTTTGAAAAGAATCTAGGTGGTTTCACACGAGAGTCAGTCATCACTCTGTTGGCTGGTTCGGGAGCTGTGGCTGTGGTTGTGGTTGTGGTGAAGCCTGGGTGCTAAACAGGACACACACGTCCACACACTTGCACATTCTGATTTTTCACACCTTCACTTTGTGCCCTGTTGCTGACACAAGTGAAGAGGAAATATTTTAGCAAAAGACACGGCTTTCCCTTCCCAGGGGCGCTTACTTGTAGAAGAACGTCAGGTTGGCTCCAGAGGCCTCGCTTGTGTTCCATGTTACCTGCACGGTTTCGAAATTAAAGTTGATGATCTGAAGCTGCAGTGCCCCTGGGTACAAAGAGACAAAGAGAGGAGACTTTGAAGCAACACTGGAAAGAGCTGAAAATTTGTAAAATGCTGTCAGGATTCATGTTTTAAGAACGATATAGTGCTTTTTGAGAAACGTTGTTGTTATATTTTCTTTCACCCAGTAGCTCCAGAATGTTACCATTTCAACATGCAATCTATCTACCTATCTATAATGATCAACGAAATATTTTATATTCTTATTATGTGTCCAGTCTAGTGTGTATTTCATTCTGTTTATCCATCCATCCATCTATCCACCCATCCATCCTTCATCCATCAGTCATATTTCCATTGCATTCTGTTTATCCGTCCATCCATCCGTCCATCACCCATCCATCGCCCATCCATCATCTATCAGTCATATTTCCATTGCATGGATGGACCAGATTCTGTTTAACCATCCATCCATCATCCATCCATCATCCATCAGTCATATTTCCATTGCATGGATGGACCACATTCTGTTTATCTGTCCATCCATCCATCCGTCACCCATCCATCATCCATCCATCAACTATCAGTCATATTTCCATTGCATGGATGGACCACATTTTGTTTAACCCTCCGTCCATGCATCCGTCATCCATCAGTCATATTCCACTGCATGGATGGACCACAGAGATGACCTGAGTTTTGCTCATTTATTCTCAGACCAGGTTGTCTGTATGATCAGAAGTCACATCAACATCTTAATGCACAGGTTCCCAGGTCTAGAGCCAGAACAGTTACATCAAGAGATATCACAAGGGACTCCCTGGAGCTACAGCAGGTGGAGGATCTGGCATCGTCACCGCTGTGCTCAGGTTGCTGCTCTGGTGCAGGTTCAAGCCCTGGCCCCGGGAATTTCATTTTACTTTTTATTTTATTTTTTGGCACGTGGAAGTTCCCAGTGACCAGAACTGCCGCAGTTGAACTCTTAACCTACTATGCCACAGCGAGGACTCCAACTATACTTCAATTTCACTTTTTTATTTTTTATCTCTTTAGGGCCATAGTGCAGCACAGGAAAGCTCCCAGGCTAGGGGTCGAATCGGAGCTGCAGCTGCTGGTCTACACCACAACCACGGCAATGCCAGATCCGAGCCGCATCTGTGACCAACCCTGTAGCTTGTGGCAATGCCAGATCCTTAACCCACTGAACAAGGCCAGGGGTTGAACCCACATCCTCGTGGATATTAGTGGGGTTCTTAACCTGTTGAGTCACAACAGGAATTCTTTAACATCTTTTAATTTTAAAAAAAAAAACCTTCTTTAAAAGCGTTTATCCATTATTGAATCAGAGACGCACGCCGGGCAAGGACCCCACGGGGAGGGTCTTGCAGACGCTCCACACCACGAGCTTCTCAATTTCCGGGGTCCAGATGGATGCGAAACCCCTGGTAATTTTGTAAACTGCCTTTGGTTCTGTAAACGCCTTTTAAAAAAAATTTTTTTTCCCCAGAAAACCACAAAGGCTGCTGGCAATCTGGAGCTGAACAGATGCGCCCACGGTGGGCTTTCCCTGTGCAGACGTATCATTTAAAAGACCAAAGGTTCCCTTTGTAATTCAGAACCCGCTTCGCAGTTTTAAATCCTTATAGAAAAGGTAATGGATGGACAGCGCCATTCGCCATTCGCTCTGTGTGAGGGGAGGGACTTTACAGAGGGATACTGCTGGGGATTTCCAGGGGGGTAGGGAGTAAGGTCACACCAAGCTCAAGGTTATGGGGAAAACCACGCATGCACAAGTTAGATGATTTCATGCAAAGGCCCGGGGGCGCTTCCCTCTGCGGGGAATAAGGCTCCTGAAGCAGCCTCGGCAGTCACAGAGACAAAGGGCTCTAATCAGAGAGGAACGCCTTTGAGTCACATCGTGGGCTCTGAAAACACAGAGCTGAGGGCTGGGGGTCCAGTGATGTCAAGCGCACCCACTGGGGCGGGTCCCTGGTAAAATGGGATGTGGGGGCCTCGGCAGGGGGGGTGGTGAGGGTGCAAGAGGCGCCCCTCCCCGCTGCTGCCTCTGAGGTCTCGATGCGGTTCCTGCCCCGTGCCCAGTCCTGGGGGCTCTGGGCTGGACAGACAACGACCCAGAACACGCAGTCACTGACCCTGCCCGCTGCAAAACCCGCTTCCCCTGGCTGAGTGAGGCCAGTCCTCAGGTTAAACTTTGGGCTTTCTCCCTCCCCACTTCCATCTCTTTCCTCTCTCTCCTTCTTTCTTTCTTTCTTCTTTTCTTTCTTTCTTTCTTTCTTTCTTTCTTTCTTTTCTTTTCTTTCTTTCTTTCTATCTTTCCTCCCTTCCCACTGGCCTCACTCGGTGGTTTAAGGATCTGGCATCGCTGCCAGCTGCGGTGTAGGTCCTAGACACGGCTCAGATCAGGTGTGGCTGTGACTCCAGCATAGGGTGGCAGCTGTAGCTCCAATTCGACCCCCAGCCCAGGAACCTCCATGTGCTGCAGGTGCGGCCATAAAAAGAAAAATTTTTTTTTCCTTTTCTTTCCTGGATCCACGGATTCATTTTTCATCAACAGAGTTCTCCCCCTTAAGAACAATTTTTAGAGCCACCAGGAACTGTCAGGTCACTTTCTCCCACGGTCGCCTCCCAAGGGGAGCCAGAATTCCTGCTAAATTGGGCGTAAACGTCTGGGCTCGGCTGCAGACGTCTCCAACTTATCATGGCTGTCAGGAAATGCGTGGTGTTGCCGCATCAACTTTGTTCAAGTTCAAGCTCTCCCCTCCCCTCTGTCTGTCCATCCCCAGCTGTCCTGGGTTCCCCCATGGTGCCCCAGCCCTGCTCTGTATCTGCCTGTCACCCTGGTCTCTGCGTCTTCCCCCTCACACACTGTAAGCACCCTTCTAGCTGCTATGGTCACGGGCCAGCGATATAGTCTGCGGATGGACTGAAGCTTGATGGGGTGTCATTCTGTGTGGCTGGTGTGGCTGGCGGGGCAGGCTTCCCCATCACTCCTGAGCCTCTCAAGAGCCCCTGTCTGCTCGCTCACACACACTCTCTCTCTCTCTTTCTTTCCATGCCCCCCCTTCTTTCTATGCCAACTCATACGCATTCATGGACCCAACACTGGATCCAAGCCGTGTCTGCGACCTACACCACAGCTCACAGCCATGCTGGATCCTTAACCCACTGAGCGGTGCCCGGGATCAAATCTGCGTCCTCATGGATATTAATCGGGTTCATAACCTGCTGAGCCACAATTGGAACTCCCCACGGGCACATTGTGTGTTTTGCATCAGCGTTACGCGCTGTCGGAAACACACGATAACCTCTGACGGAAATACAATCTGACAGCCTGGTGGCGTCGTCAAGTCAGTATTTCAGCTGGGAGTGGATGAGCCGGGTGGCCCTGACCCGGGAGGGTGCGCCCTGTGCAGCTCTGGGACCTCGGGCGGGGAGGGGGAGGCTTTCCTGAGACGGTGCCCGGTGGGAACACGGGTCCCACGCGTCGTTCGCAGGCCTTCACACTGAGGCAACCTCAGGTGAGAGCAGAACAGGGAAACTCGAAGGGCTGGGTCAGCCGGCGAGTTCTGCCTTGTCCAGGACATCTCTAGAAAGGTTCTGCTGGAACTGGATGAGAACCTGCCCTGCGGGACCTTCTGTCCATCTGTGACCCTCACACCCCGTGCTGCTCACAGAGGGCTTGCCGTGGCTCAGAGTCCAGAACTGGTGTAAACCGGGCTTTCCTCACTCACCCTCCACATGCTGGGAGGAGGTGGGGGCCGGCGTCAGCAGGAAGAAGCGGGTCCCAAAGAGCCACCTGGAATCCATGGCCACCAGGATCCCCAAGCACAGTCAAGTCTCCCATCCCACGGCCTCTGTCCCCGGCAGGCAGAGGGCCGGATTTGACAACGAGAAAACGGACCAACGGGCATTGCAAAAGCTTGGGAAATATGCAGGGGCCAGCCCGGGGGCACACCACACTCAGGCTCCCCTACCCTCCTCTCTGTGTCCCCTGGAAACCCAGTTTGCAACCCAGAGGCTGTGGCAAAGTGCATCCCTAGGGACCATTCCCAACCAAGTAGGCAAGCAACCAGCTCGGACACCGAAGGTCAAGCTGGGATGATGAGTGGGGACAGTTCAGAAGCTAACTGTCATGAACACGCCATCACCAGCTCCCCTCTGGGCCACCTTCAAGCTAGAAATGCAAATCACAACTGCCTGGTACAAGACAGCCCCACCAGCCCCACCAGCCCCACCAGCCCCACCA
>PVHT021183671.1:228987-244074 GCA_004024745.2 Catagonus wagneri | reverse complement strand
AGCCCCACCAGGTCCACCAGCCCCACCAGCCCCACCGGTTTCACCAGCCCCACTGGGACCTCTTTCTTCCCATTTGCTTCCTCCAGTTGTTGCCTGTCGATAAAGCCTGGCTACAATTTTCTGGAAAAGCTCCAGGAGGTTGGCTCTGAGGACCGAGAGCGAGGAGATTTTGAGAATCATCTTCAGAAGGCAGGGCCAGCTGTGGGGTTCAAGGATTACCCCTCAGACAGATGAAAGGCCAGGTGAAGCCTCATCCTTCTCGGGGCACCATGGTGATATGACGACACCACGGGAAGGTCACTCTTAATTTAAACAAAACCCTCCATTTCTTTGGAGGCCGACAGAAGGATGAAGCTACCCAGATTCTCAGTTCAGCAGAAAAGCGTTCTTCTCTTTCACCTTTTTTTCCATGCAAACCTAATCCTGAGCTCCATCCAGAATGAGCTCTTGCAGCAACACGGATGCAACTAGAGGCTGTCACACTAAGTGAAGCGAGTCAGACAAAGACAAAGACCCTATGAGATCACTTCTATGTGGAATCTAAAATGTGGCACAGATGAACCTGTGTACAGAACAGAAGCAGACTCACAGACACGGAAAACAGACCTGTGGTTGCCGAGGGGGAGGGAGAAGGGAGTGGGATGGACGGGGAGGCTGGGGTCAGTAGATGCAAAGTGTGACACTGAGAATGGATGAGCAAATATGAGAAAGAGGGCGTACATATATGTATGACTGGGTCACTTTGCTGTACAGCAGGCATTGGAGCAACATCGTAAATCACTACAACTAAAAAAAAAAAAGAAAGAAAGAATCAGGCCTTTGCAACAGGCAAACAGGTTCGTAGGGACTCAGAAACCTGTGCAAGGTCTGGTCACTTTCACGAAGAAAATCGCGCAGTTGCAAAAGCCACCCAAAAAGAAAAAGGCAGGGTTGCTAAAAGAAAGGGCGTTTCACGCGGACAAGTGGCCACATCTGCAAAGCATGACTTACCCAGGCCCATCTGTCCTGCGGAGCTCCGATGTCCCAGCAGGAGCACGGCCGCCGTCAGCCAGGGCAGAAAGCCGCGCCTCATGCTCGCAGAGACGGGCAAGGTCAGAAGGGACTTCGGTTCATGACTGATGAACAGAGGTCACCCGCTCTTAAAAGGCAGAAAAGAAACTGGGGAAATGACTACAGGAAGCAGTCATGCTTTATTTTAAAAGATGACTCCGGTCAAAAAAAAAAGAGAGAGAGAAAAGTGTGGGATCGTTTTTCTTCAGCCCCCGCGATCACTTCTGCAGCCCCGCCAGGCACGCCTCGCCGGAAACTTTATCAGATATGAGCTTCCACGCCCAAGGGTCTCGCCCTCTGGTGGGTGGCAAGCATCTTGTGTGCGGAGAGCCAGTTCTAAGCGAGGTCCTGCCGCCCTCGTCTCGCTGAGGTTTCCTGAACAGCCAACATGGGCTGGCCACCCAGGGCGGGAGTTCGGGTCCCCCTCCCGCTGGCCTCAAGCCCAGCAGCGGGGAGCATGGCATCTGCAAAGGACAATGTTTAGGGACTTCCAGGAGCCCAACGGATCCCTGGATGTTACCAGAATGTTCCCTGGATGTTACCGGGATTTGTAGATGGGCTTTGTCCCGCCGAACGAAGCCAGGGTTGACATCAGCGGAAGGGCTGACCATCGACCGTTAGGTCCCCCAAGTCTGCCTCTGAATGTGCTCCCGGGAGTGACTCTAGTTGGAAAGAACACCCACCGCGATCCCTGGACTCGGGAAATGTGTCCAAACCATAAAGCACTTTCCCAGAGATGAGCCGATGGCATCTGTGAGCGCTGGGGGACGAGGAGGACAGGCAGGAATCACTCCCTTTTCAGACTTCAAGCCGGGTCCCCAGAAGCTGACAGTGGGCGGATGGACTCCGGATCGCGTATTTCAGTGCAGGCGGAGACGCGGGTCTTCCTGGCCCCAGACCAGGTGCTTCCACCGCGGGCGTCCTTCTGGAGGTCGGGGTCCCACACTGCTCCCCCCGGGGCTGAATGCCAGGTACGCGCGGGTCCGGTTCCTTTGGAGAATCTGCCTTCTTGCCTTTCCACCTAGACGCCCGCGTGCCTCTGCTCCCGGCCGGCATCACACCAGGCCCTGCTTCCCCGCCTCTGAGCCCGCTGTTTCTGCCTTATAAACAAGGACGGCTGTGACCCCCAGATAATTCACGACAGTCCCTCCATCTCCGCGTTCTTAGTCGCATCTGCAGAAGCTCCCGTGTCGTGTCTAGTTTTCCAAGGACTGTGATATGGATGTCTCTGGGGACATTATCCTGTCTCCTCCGTGAGGATTAAGACGTGGACTCCTGAGTGTGACAGATAATAGATCGATAGATAGATATAGACACACATCTACACACCGGTGATGGATAGAGGAAACATAAGTAAATACAGACACATACAGATAGTGACTAGCGGCCCAGATGGATACAAAGTTGCATAGATATAAAGTTACATAGATAGACGATACACACAGATTATTAATATGAACAGATAGATCTGGTGGGTGGACAGATGATACACAGACACGCAGATAACTGAGAGAGGATAGAATGCTTTATTCTAGGCAGGGTTTCTGAGCCTCAGAACTGCTGACACGGGGGCTGGAGGGCTCTGACGTGCGGGCGGGGGCGTCCTGTGCTCTGTGGGGGGTCGAGCCGTGTGCCTGGTCTCCACCCACCCCGTCCAGGCACAGCCTCCCGCCGCCAGCGGGGCACCGCCAAGCATCCCTTTTGAGGGGGGACCGTTCCCCATCCGTCCATCTCCCCAGACCTTCACCTCCTCCGCGTTGCCCAGGGAAACTGGAGCTTCTAGCTGGTTCTCTTCCAGGGCCAACGTGGCCCCGGGAACTGCTCGTTTCAGAAATTTGATAGAAAAAGCGAGACACCCGGATGGGGGACACAGGGAGATATGGCCGGGGAGGCCCAGATGAGGTCAGGGGAGTTTGCCAAGCGTCACTGTGGCTTTTCCGTGGCAGGAAATGTGGTCTGGTGAGATTAGCATTTTACGGGATGACAGACAGGTGCTTCCCCCCGAGATGGGCACCTGTAGCTCCTCCCCTCAGTGAAATGAAATTTGTTTGCCCTTCGGGACACCCAAGAAGCAGGGAGAGAATTTCCGAATCCGCCATGCTCTCCAGCACTTCCTGGTGGAAAAAAACCCACAATTAATGGCTGAGACACTGAAACGTTCTGATAAGGGTGCCGCAGGGGGCAGGGGGAAGCCTGCCGGCTGGGCTGGAACGATCTCCATCTCGATCTCGGTGAACTAGCGAGTAAGATCTCTGGCTCCGCGGCCCTGCCCTTCGCGGGGGCATAAACCTGAGAGGATTACGGAGCAAAAGGGGCAGGCGGGCCATCCCCTCCCCTCTGGATTCCAGACGGAAAGCAACTCCCCGTGAGCGCTGAGGGCCGCGGTCCTCCCTCGTGGAGATGACAAGTCGCCCCCTTCCCACTCTCGCCGCTGGAAACCACAGAGCAGCGGGGCTCTGCGCCCTTCTCCGCAGCAGGCACCCGGTGAGTCAGCAAGCCAGAGCCGCCGAGCCCGGAGGCGGCGAAGCACGGGTTCCAGCCGACCGCGGCGTGCCCGGGCCTCCGAACCTCTGGCCACGCCCCCTGCACAGAGATGTGATTTTGGTTGCTCCACGGACGCCGAACAAATCATCCCATACTTAGAGGCATCCATACACAGCCGCCTGAGCGCTCCCGTGGTGGCTCCGCGGGTTAAGAACCCAACACAGTGTCCGCGAGGACGCAGGTTCCATCCCTGGCCTCGCTCAGTGGGTGAAGGACCCAGCATTGCCGTGAGCGGTGGTGTGGGTCACGGATGCAGCTGGGTGCTGGGGTCGCTGCGGCTGTGGTGTAGACCGGCAGCTGCAGCTCTGATTGGATCCCTAGCCTGGAAACTTCCATGCGCCACAGGTGTAGCCGTCAAAAAAGAGAAAAAGAAAGGACACCTAGCAGCCTCCGATGCTGACAGTTCACAGGGCTCACACATTCCCTTCCCCGTTGTCTGGGGCCGTTGTCAACCAGAGGCTTGATGGAGAGGAATGCTCTGGAAAGCCCACTCACACACCCAACCGCTGGGCTGGCTGAAGAGTAGCTGACGGCTTGACTGAGACCTTCAGCGGCTGGGAGACTGGAGTGCATGGAATCTAGAAGGTTCGGTTGCCTCTGGGTCCAGCGATTGGCTGCAGTCAGTCACGGGCCAGCCCAGATTCAAGAGCAGACACCAACCCCTCTGGCAACGCTGGATCCTTAACCCACGGAGCGAGGCCAGGAATCGAACCCGCGTCCTGGATACCGCTCGGGTTCTTAACCCGCTGAGCCACGACGGGAGCTCCAAGACGTGGTAAATTTTATTCAGGCCAAATGGAAGATTATTCCTGAGCTGTGCGGCCATGAGAAGTCCAGGCACCATGACATAATTTTTTTTTTTTTTAAGACGGGGCACTGGATAGCAAATGACGTGCTCCACGCCTGGGGCTGTGCCCTCCGAACTCAGGCAGAGCCAGCTCTGTTGGACAAGGCGCCAGGGATTTCCAAGAGGCACTTCATTCTCACATCAGGTCAAGAGGAGACTGGTCCATTGCCATGGCAACGCCTTGGGCGCAGTTTAGGATGCCCGCCGCTTCTCTGGGTGCCTCCCTGGGTCAGAATGTACTGGCTGACACCCTGTCTTATCCGTCCCCTGTACTGGCCTGCTTCTCGACCCGCCCCGTGCTGCTGGGCATCATTGTGAAAAGGCCTGGGGGCCGCCCACCGCCGTGAGCCGAGCGGTTAGCTATCAGCCTCAAATCAGCGAAGCTCTCTCGGCATCAGAGCTCTTACATAAGACAAGTGCTGGCGCCTGCAGCGCTGGCAGCGATGAACACAGCACAGTGGCTTTTTCACGGCCCAGAAGGCTGGGGGAAGCTCTCGGTATCGCTTTCGTGGCGGCAGAGATTTGAAGACGAGCAGCAGTGAGGATCGATCCAGAACCCTCTAAACGGGCTGCCGGGGGTCAGTCCATGTGGCAAAGCAGGGCCCTGCGAAACTTCCCCGAGTGGCCCCGCACCTGTGGCCTCCACCTGCCTTTTGTCTGCAGAAGAACTTTCGTCAAGGAATCAACTGAGGAGTTCTCGTTGTGGCTCAGTGGGTTGAGAACCCGACTAGGATCCATGAGGGTGCGGGTTCAATCCCTGGCCTCGCTCAGTGGGTTGAGGATCCGGCATTGCTGTGAGCTGCGGTGTAGATCACAGACACGGCTTGGATCTGGTGTTGCTGTGGCTGTGGTGTAGACCTGCACCTGCAGCTCTGATTCGTCCCCTAGCCTGGGAACATCCACAGGCTGCGGGTGTGGTCCTAAAAAGACAAAAAAAAAGAAGAATCAACTGAATCTGAGAATTGAAGAAAAGGAAAAGAGTCAAGCAGGGCAGAATAAGAATAGTTTAGCCTTTCAGCAAAGTCAAGGAACTTTAGTTCTTGCTCCAGGATTATAGATAATGCTCTGAGCTGTGTCCTTGAGCTGGTTTGCAAGTGTCAAAGCCCCACTGGGGTGAAAAAGTCAGGTGTGTGCCATTCAAGCTGCTTCTTCCGTCTCCTCCAGCTCTGTCTGCACGTTTCCACTGCTCATCGGTGCACAGAGGCAGCCGAGATTTCGGCGACATCCAGGTGTCCTGTCCGCACGCGGCTCCCTCTGTCCACCGCAGCCTCTGAGGACTGGCCCGCAGAGACCGTCGGCTGGAGCGTGGACCAGGGTGCAGCTCCGATGTCACCAGCCAGAGGAAGCACGCTTTCACTGTGTGGCATTTCTCACCGGAGGGTTACCGCACTGAGTGTGTGGACCTGCCTCGGCTGAGTCATGTTCTGTTAATAAACAGCCTTCTGAAAATGAGATTTGAGGAACAGCTGAAGCCTTTGTGCTTTGTCTGGGCTTCCTGCCTTCCCCCCTCTCCCAAGCCCAGCCTCCTTCGCACAGAAGCACCAGGAAGGGGGACCGCTGGGCAAACTGGGGGAACTACGGAGCTCCCTGTTGGCCTAACACTTAAAGGATATGGTGTTATCCCTGCTGTGGCTCCAGTCACCGCTACGGCATGGGTTTGATCCCTAGCTCAGGAACTTCTAATATGGCTCAGCGGGTTAAGAAACCTACTAGCATCCATGAGGATGGGGTTCCATCTCAGTGGGTTAAGGATCCAGCATTGCATGAGCTGATGTGTAGATCGCACTGTCTTGGATCCAGCATTGCTGTGGCTGTGGTGTAGACTGGCAGCGGTAGCTCCGATTTGACCCCTAGCCTGGGAACTTCCATGTACCCCAGGGGCGACCCTAAAAAGACCAGAAACAAAAAAAAAATACAGTCAGTTGTATGACTGACTCTTGTGGGGATGGAAAGATTCAATGGGAAGAAGATAAAACTGTAGAGGGAGGAAAAAAAAAAAACACAAAAACGTTTTTCTCCATCCTCTTAGGTTCTGTCGCTAGCACCTTGCAAATTAAACTGAGAGCTGACGGTAACAGGGAAGAAGAAAGCAGAGTGTCCACACGCAGCATGTCTAAACGGGGGAGACACCAGGTCATGAGTAACTCAAAGGCATGACTGAAATTAAGCGTTAAGCGTTTCTATACCTAACTTGGGAGGCAGTACAGAGGCGGGGCGCTTGGGGGAAAATGCTTTGGAAAGATAAGTGGGTTTTCAGGAGAACAAACAAGCTCTAAGAAAGTATGTGATCATGTTTGTCTACACAGATATGTGTGCTTTTCCACCTCCGCCCCAGCCAGAAAATCCCCAGAGGATTGGGGGGGGGCTGGATTTTACAGATTTTACTGTCCTTTGACCTTCCTGGAGTAATTCCACCCAGAAGAGGAATTTATGGCACCTTATTTCCAAGAAGTCAGGTTTTTGATCAGATTAGGGAAACTGCCAGAAAACTTTTTTTTTCACCCTGCATCTGTTGAATCTCAAATGTCTTCAGCTTAAAATAACTTTGCTGCCATGGTGGCATATTTGGGGCAGGGGGCGGAGGTGCATAACCAATTGCCTTTCGCAGCCCTGAGCTGAGGAGAGTCCAGGAAATAGGAGCTCCTTTCCTGAAGCCCCTGAGCGGGGCCAGGGATTGAGCCTGCGTCCTCACAGAGACTACACTGGATGCCTTAACCTCCTGAGCCACAGCAGGAGCTCCAAAAGGCTGTTTTTTAAAAGTCAGCTTTTGGAATCTGAGAGAGAATGGATGCGCGTATGTGGATAACTGAATCATTTTGTTATACAGCAGAAACGATCGCAGCTTTGCAAATCAGTGCAACCTGAGTCGAACTTTAAAAAATGAAAAACTGTAGACGTTCATCAAAAAAATAAGATAAAATAAAAGTCAGCTTTTAAATGTCCCTGGAGCCTATCTGAGTCTCACCAACGCCCCCATCCAGTGAGACCATTGAGTCCTGAGCAGAAAGGTGCTCACCCAGCCAGGACGATGGCTACACCGGGCGCCAGGCATTGGGCTTAGAGTCTGTGTTGAAACAAATAAGGCTGTAACAGCAAGATGCCCCCTCAACCCCGTGAAATGTAGACATGGCTTTCTCTGCCCGCCGTCCCCCCGGGGCCCCTGGCCTGAGGACACCCAGAGCTGGAGCCGCTGGGCTTTGCACCAGAGCGGCTGGGGCTGGGATTCTGGGCTCAAAAGCTGTCCCCTGGAACCCACTTGGCGTTTGCTTTATGCACGCACCACAGAACCCAGACAGGTTCCTGAACTCTGCATCCTGAACAGCCGGGAGGTGAGATTCTCGCAAGATAGAGTCACTTAGAAATCTACAGAAGAAGGAGTTCCCGTCGTGGCTCAGTGGTTAACGAATCCGGGGAACCATGAGGTTGTGGGTTCGATCCCTGGCCTTGCTCAGTGGGTTAAGGATCCGGCGTTGCCGTGAGCTGTGGTGTAGGTTGCAGATGCAGCTCGGATCCTGCGTTGCTGTGGCTGTGGCGAAGGCCGGCGGCTACAGCTCCTGTTAGACCCCTAGCCTGGGAACCTCCATATGCCGCGTGTGCGGCCCTAGATAAGGCAAAAAAAACAAACAAAAAAATCTACAGAAGAAGGAGGAGTTCTCTCTGTGGTGCAGTGGGTTAAGCACCTGACTGCAGTGGCTGGGGCACTGTGGAGGTGCGGGTTCGATCCCAGCCCGATGCAGGGGGTTAAAATATACAGTGTCTGAACCTCTTTGCAGAACAGACAATGACTCACAGACTTTGGAAAACCTTGGTTTTTCAAATAAGACAATCTGGGGGGTGGGGGGATGCAGTGTGGGTTTGGGACACAAAATCTGTAAAATTGACTTGTGACGATTTATGTACACCTATAATTGAAATAAAATCCATTAAGAAAAAAAAAGAGCAAAAAAATAAAATAAATAAAATAAACAGCGTCGCCACACTTGCAGCATAGATGGCATCTTCATCTCAGATTCAGTCCCTGCCCCGGGCGAGGCCACAAAAACACAGACAAAACAAAACAACCAAAAACAAAGAAACCGACTCATCAATGAGTCTTCTGGGCTCAGGAATGCGTGCGAGGGAGGCTGCTGTGTCCTGTGCGGGTGGCCAGGGCTGGCCTCCACCGCTGACAGGAACATCAGTCTGAGAACCGTGGGTCCCTCTGGGCCGTCCCCTCCCCTCCTGGCGGCCGCCCCAGGGCCTCTGGGGAAGTTCTCAGATCCTTATTTGGGTTCCCTTTACTCTCCCCCAGCCAGCTCCACACCTCAAAAATAACCAGTCCTTCACCCCGAAGTAAGAGCTTAAGCCACTCCAGCCACTTTCTCTCCCCAACGTGAAATGTCCAGAAACAGGTGTTCGGGGAGTTCCCGTGGTGGCTCAGTGGGTTACACGCCCAACTCGTACCCACGAGGATGGGGGTTCGACCCCTGGCCTCGCTCAGTGGGTTAAGAATCCTGTGGCGTAAGTCACAGATGCAGCTCAGACCCTGCGTTGCTGTGGCTGCGGTGTAGACCTGCACCTGCAGCGCCAATCTGGTGCCTGACCTGGGAATTTCCATGTGCTGCAGATGCAGCCCTAAAAGAAAAAAAAGGGAAAGGAAAGAAAGAAAGAGGCATTCAGGTGGGAGAGAAAAATTGTATTTGCCCTGAGGGTGCTCCCGCGTGCGTGAGCAGGTGGAATCGGATGGGGTTTCTCAGCCTCATGATGATGGGATCTGGGCCGGATCATGGGGGCTGGGGAGCGTGGAGTAAGCAGGGTCCAGGGTCTCCATCTCCAGATGCCAGCAGTCCCTCCCCACCTGTGACAACCAATGATATTCCCACTCGTGGCCAAGTGTCCTGTGGTCTGAGGGGTGGGCTCTGGACCGCGTGTACCCGGGCAGGGATGATGCGATGGGCTCAGGAGCCAGTGGCTACAGAAGCATCTGGGTGGACAGAGCAGTGGGCATCCAGGACCAACTGAATTGAACTAAAGTCCGTCACAGTGCAGCCCGCAGGTGGGCCTCATCTAATCAGGTGAAGGCCTTGACGGCAAAAAGTGAGGTTTCCAGATTTAAAATAGAAAGAAAGCATTCTGTATCAAGACCAGAAGGAGATGGTGAAGTGGCAGAGAAGTGGCCTTGTAGCCGAAAAGCAGCCTCTGTCCAGCGGCACCAGTGAAGTCTCAGAGGCAGAGTCGGGGTGAAGCACAGAGAACAGCTGTGTGGCTCTGCCTGGCAGAGGCGGCCCTGGCAGGTGAGCAGCTCCAATTGTGTCCCCCCTTGAGAGGGGACAGCGAGGTCTCTTAGAGGGTCAGCTCCAGACCAGGGCTGTCGAGAAGGACGAGGGGACCTGCCTTCTCCTCCCTCCAGAGGTCGTCTCAGAGTCAGCACGGCCGCAGTCAGGGGGTCCGGGGACGGTGCCCGCTGGTCTTTGGGGTTGAGGGCACCTTGAGCTTCTGTCTGCAGTGAAGACGCTCACGAGGAAGGGGCGATGGGGAGGGTTTCAGAGAAAGAAGACACCAGGTGCCACAGAACTCTGGGTAGAAAGTAGCTGTGAGTAAAGGAAGCAGTGAAGCAAGGATTCGTGCCAAGCCGGTTAGAGTCCGTTTGTGGCCAAGGCCTGCTGAATGTCAGGAGAATGCTGTCCCTCGTTTTTGGCTGTCACCGTGTTTCCTCATCGTGAACTCTGGGGGCAGCGTTTTCAGACCAAAGGAGACCCCGGAGGCGAAAGGCAAAGCCTTTGAACACAAGGACTCGGGGGCTGGTCCACGGTTCCAACCTCACCCGCCCCGCCCGGGCTGAAATCGTCCTTGGCGGGCGTGGGGCCGCGAGTGGCTGCGGTCTCCCCACCCCCGCTTTGCGCGGGCCGTGGGGCGGGGTTCCGCCCCGGCTGGTTGTGGGAGGCGTCACCTGCTTGGCAGTCACTGTCACATGCGACTCCGGGGGCCCTGCCACCCACCAGAGCGTCTGGTACCAACAGCACGGCCACCCACGGTCCTGACTCAGGGTCACCCGAGCCGGGGGCGGGCGGGGGCGGGGCGTCCCAGAGCCCCGCCCCCAGCCTGTGCATCAGCTCCTTCCGGAGGCTCCCGTGTGCCCTGCGGGTGCCCCCTTGCTGGGTTCCAGAGCTCCAAATTCACCTTGGCTCTTGGATATAATGTCCACGGCTTCCTTGAAAGACAGCCTTTCCCCTAAGGGTCGCCTCGAGTTTGGGCCTGCCCCCGAAATCGCAAGCGAAGGATTTGCCTTTCTAAAGGTGGTGTTGAAACCCCACCTCTGTCCGCAGGACCGAGTAGAAATGCAGGCACAGCCTTTGGGGCGAATGGGGCTGGGGTCGGGAATAACAGCTTTACTGCTTTGCCAGGCAAAGGGGGAGCACAGCAGTTAAAGCCCTGAAGGCTGCGCCCCCACTTTGGGAAGCACTGGGGGGGAGGTTATAGTAAAAAGGAGAAAAACAGAATTCTGGATAAGAATCAGGTTGCGGGCAGACACGCCTTCTTCTTTCTTTGGGCGAATTTTAGTCATGGAAGCTGGTGTCTGGAGACCTCAGCCTGACCCCAGGCGCTGGGGTCTTCTGGGTTATTGCCTAGAAGAACGGTGCTCAAGAAAAGGGCATATCCATCGGAGATCAGAACCAGCCAAGAAAGTTCCTGAAAAATATCATAGGTGAATAATCTTTAACCCACAGGCAGTTGTGCTCAGGGTGCTGGATTTTCAGCTTATGGGTGACGTCTTTAGGACGGGATCAAGCCAGGGAGAAGGACACGGAAGGACTCCAAGCTGTTCAGTATTAAAGTATTCATTTCGAAGAGACACATAAAGAATATCACTTTTCTCTTATGTGCATAAGATGCCCACGTCCTTACGTATATCCCTTGAGGGGGACCCAGGACCAGCCCCCAGGCTGTGCTCTTATCTCCTGACGGCCCCTCCCTGCTCTCTGGCTCCCCTCCCTTCCTGATCAGCCCCTGCGGGCACCTGTCCTTTGGGGCTCAGGAGAGGGCCTAGAGGCTGACGCTTATTCCCCAAAAACAAGACATGGGGACACAGAGAGGTTTGTACCCAGGAGCCTCTCGGGGCCCTGCCCAGTTCCAGGAGGGCTTTCCGGAATCTCAGGCAGCCCCCGAACTTCTGCTCTCCTGGTTTGGAAAAGTTGGGTGGCGGCGTCCTCCACTCCCCCGAGGGGCCCTGGGTCTGTCCCCAGGGCCAGGGCAGCCGCGGGCTTGCCCAAAGCTCCTGCAAGCTCCCAGAGCCCACGGCCCGGGCGCACGTACGCAGGCACGAACCACTGAAGGCCCGGGTTATTCGCCAGGCTTACGCACCGAAAAGTTTGCAGACATGACCTTGGGATCTAGATTCTGGCCCCAACACCGGCCGCGTTTCTACAGGCTTGCGCGGTGCTGCTCGGAGACTGGGGGAGACCACGCATTTCCAGACTGCGCCTTCGGGGAGACTCGAAGGGGAAAATAAGGGCAATTAGGCCGGAACTTCTCCGCTGAGGGGTCTTGCTGGCCCCTCACCCCAAACCCTGCAGCCCTGACGCTTCCACGCCCGTGGCTCCAGAAGCCTGGGCTGCCTGCTCCCTTGTCGGATTCATTGACATGGAAAGACCGGGGGTGGCGGGGGGGGGATGACAGAATTAAGGGTTTGGACGCTGTTTCGCTGTGTTCGTCCACAGAGCCTCTGAGTTCCAAGTCCCACAGTACAGCTCTCAGAGACACAACCAGGGTCAGTGAAACGGCTTCTGAAAACCAGCAGGACCCTGTGGGCTCCCGGGGACGAGCCCTTCTGTGTCCCCATGTCTTGTTTTTGGGGCATAAGCGTCAGCCTCCAGGCCCTTCCCTGAGCCCCAAAGGGCAGGTGCCCGCAGGTGCTGACCGGGGCGGGGGGGCAGAGACCAGGGAGGGGCCGTCAGGAGACAACATTGCAGCCTGGGGACGGGGCCTGGGTCCCCCTCAGTGGATACGCAGAGCAACGCCTTTGAGCTCTTCGGCTGAACTCCACCCCCACAAATGCAAACTAGACAGGACTCCACCAGTCCTTGGCCAGCTCCGAAGAAAAATGCGAGCTTGCCTGGGCCGGGGAGGGAGTGGGCTGGACGGGGAGTCTGGGGTCAGTAGATGCCAACGGTGACAGTGAGAACAGTGAGAAGGGATAAGCAACGAGGTCCTGCCGTGCAGCCCAGGGAGCTCTATCGGGTCTCCTGGGACGGACCCCGATGGAAGGTAACCCTAAAAAAGAAAGAATGCCTGTCTGTGTGTGCCCGGGCCACTTTGCTGTACAGCAGAAATCAACACAACGTGATGCATCAGCTCTAGTCTCATAAAAAAATTAAAAATGAAACTACGAAGAACGCTAAAAACAAACAAACAAAACACCCTTGCACCCACCCCGATCTTATCTGAGGCCCTGTCTTCCACTCTCAGACTATAAAACCAGCTCTACTCCCTCCCAAAGGAGGGCCCGTCTTTGAGGCACTAGCCCGCCGTGGGCCCCTCGGTCTGGCAAGGCCGTAGAGCAATTTTTTTTCTCCTTCACCGAAAACTCGGTGTCCGCCTTTCTGTCCGGCACCTGCGGACAGAATCCACGTTTCAGCAGCACACGGGAAGCGGGTCTCGGCCACCGCGTCTGGGACCCAGGAGTCCGCTCTGCTTTGGTGGTCTAGAAACAGAAGAGTCTGCAAAGAAGCTGGACAGGAAACAGAAGAAAGAGAATTCGGGAGAGCAGACAGTGGCTTCGGGACATGGATGGCTGAAACAGACGTTCTGAAACTGGGACCTGCATCTGAGTCCCGGGGTGGGGGGTGGGGGGCGGTCTGGGATAAAAGGGACCCCCCCCCATGTGGTGCCGCTGCGGCTCTGAGCTGCCCCCCAGGGTGCTGCAGCCGTGTCCCATCCCCCGCGACAGGCAGGTCCTAAGGGTTAGGGATGGCAGAAATTGCCACCGAGGGCATGGGAACCGCACTCTCGAAATTCGGTTTCGACCTCAGCTGTCTTCTGGGAAGTGTAGTTTCGTCTTCCCAGGCCCCCCGAGGGTCTAGGCCAACTCTGACAGCTAATGCCTGCTGAGGGCTTTTCCAACAGAAAAAACCTGGGTGTCTGAGGCGTAATGGGACCCTAGGGGACACCTGTGACCTTCTGCCAGGTGACAGAGCTGCCCGAGCTGCTTGGCCCATAACCCCCCATCCCTTACTGTGTGAGATCCGCGGACTACGTGCCACATGATTCTGAGCTCTCGGTGAGGGCTGGACATCTGGGCTGAGTGGGGGTCTCGGGGTGCGGGATGGAAATTTAGGGCGGGTAGGGGGTCTCTGGGGTGAGGCAGACCTGAGAACTTGCACAGGCCCTGAGTGCCGCCAAAAGAAAAAAGAAACAAAGTGAAAAGGCCTCGCTCCCGCCCCCTCCTCTCTCCTCCCCGGACACGTTACCATTTTTCCAGGAACAGAAGCTCCGCACAGGCGTCGTTGAGGCTGGGAGGGGGTTTCCGAAGCTGCACAAACCAAGGTGATAAGCCCGGGAGATAAAGATGCTAATCTCCGATTTAAATTAAAAAAAAAATAAAACTGTCACTGAGCCTGTCCTGCAACCACCAGGAAAAGAAAAAGACGTCTGGGTGTCTGCAGCTGCCTCCCCTGTGGCCGGCGGCGGCGGGGCAGGTGCGGGCGGAGAAGTGCCAGCGCGGAAGGGGACCTCCCTGGCGGGGCCTCTCCTGGTCTCCAGATCTGGCCGGGGCGCCCTTCTGCACCCTCAGGGTGTCACTCACGCCAGCCTCCTCCGGGGGTGGGGGTGGGGGTGGGGGGCCTCCCGGAGGAGGAGGCTGGAAACCCCAGGACTGAACTGCCAGCAGTGTGCATCACAGAGTCCCCGCGGAAGAGTGTCACAGAAGGAGAAACTGGCAAGTCCAGCCCGACCCCCGTGCCCAGTGGCAGCTGTCCCCAACAAACGGGGTGCGTGCGAGACCCTCCAAACGCACCACACCTCCCCCCAGCCTTGTTCCAGGCGGGCTCCCAAGCCCGGTGACGGTGACGGTGACGGGGCCCCTTTCTCTGCCAGCCCCTCCTCACCGCCCAGCCCTCCCGGACCCCGGCCTCTAGGAGCGCTGCTGACCCCTAGCGGCCGAAACTTCCAAATGAAGGCAAAACCCCGACCGGAAGCGCCCCCCCCCGCCCCCGCCACCCCCCTGCCAGGGGGACCTCAGGGTGCAGAGTTGTGTCCTTTGCAAAGATGCCTTGAAATTAGAACCCTTATACCTGGAAATGGGATCTTACCTGGAAATGGGGTTTTTGCAGGTAAGATGAAGTGAAGGGTCTGAGAGGAGGTCCTCCTGGATGAGGGGGCCCTCCATCCAAGGACAGTGTCCTCCTAAGGGACACAAGAGGAGACCCAGACACAGAGGAGAAGCCACGGGAAGGGTCTGAGAGGAGGTCCTCCTGGATGAGGGGGCCCTCCATCCGAGGACAGTGTCCTCCTAAGAGACACAAGAGGAGACCCAGACACAGAGGAGAAGCCACGGGAAGGGTCTGAGAGGAGGTCCTCCTGGATGAGGGGGCCCTCCATCCAAGGACAGTGTCCTCCTAAGAGACACAAGAGGAGACCCAGACACAGAGGAGAAGCCACGGGAAGGGTCT
>PVHT021183671.1:196919-224895 GCA_004024745.2 Catagonus wagneri | reverse complement strand
GCTGGGCGTCCGACCTCCGGGACCCCCAGGGCGGGAGGCACGTCGGGAGCCCCCCCACCGTGTTTTCAGAAGCCCGGGGGCTGGAAGGCAGGCGGGGAGCAGCCAGGCCCGGGGGGACCGAGGGCAGCTGAACGTGAAACCGAGCCGGGTCCGATGGGCTCCTGGGCACACAAGCCTTTCTGCGTCCCCCGGGTCTTGTTTTCAGGGACAAAGCCTCAGCCTCCCTGAGCCCCAAAGGCTGGTGACGTCAGGGAAGCGGGGGATGCGGAGACCAGGGAGCGCCGTCGGGAGACTCCAGCGCAGCCTGGGGCCGGGTCCTGGTTCCCCCGCGAGGAACGTACAAGCCTCTTAGGGTCTTTCTGCAGAACTAAGCCCCCAGCAGGTGGCAGAACTACTCGAAGAAGCCTGGTTCACTGCAGGAAGAAGGACCACCAGGACCAGCCCTGGGGCGCAAGCAGCTCGCCTCTACCCGGATCCTTGCTCTATTTTCCACTCCCCAAGCTGTACAGCCGCCGCCTAATCTCTCCCAAGGGGGGCACAGTCTTTTAAGGCCTGAGCCTGCTGTGCCCGCCTCTGCCTGGCAAAGCAGAGAAGCCTGGGAGCCTCCATATGCTGCAGGTGCAGCCCTAAAAAGACAAAGAAAAAAAATATCTTTTTCTCCTTCACCCAAAACTCTGTCCCCGCGTTTCTATTCGGCAGAGGTGGAGAGAGGCTGGCTTTTGGCAACACAAGCGGGCACCTCCCTCCAGAAGCAAGAAGCCCCTCGGAAGGAACGTTCCTGGGGGTGGGGGGTCTGGGAACAGACCCTTACGGTTAAAAGGCCGTCCCCGGTGAGGCCAAACAGTAACACTCATTGCAGGGCTGACCAAGGAGAACAGGAGTCCGTGCTCGAGACCCCTGGCCTCCCTGATGGTTTGGGGGAGCAGTGCCCACAGCAGATTTGGGGTGACGGCTGCAGGTGCGTGACTGAATCCTGGTGGGCACGGAGGTCACCGAGCATTTTCCAGGAACCCTGTCTCAGCGAGTGGGTCCCTACTGCTCCAGGAAGAACTCAGACACGTTTTCCCGTGTCTGCCTGGGAGTGGGGACGGGGACCTGCTTCCCGACACTGGTCCCTCCCAGATCCCTGCAGCCCCCGCCTGGCCCCTCCCTGCCTCCTCCAACTGGTGACTGTTTGAACCCGCCCTTTGGGGCTCAGGGAAGGTTCTGGAGGCTAAAGGAAGCTTATTTCCTACAAAGGTAAGGGGCGGACGACACAGAAAGGGCCCCAGCAGGGCCCCATGGTGTCCTGCTCAGTTTCATCCTGAAGGTTTGGGGGCTTGGGGAGCGGAGTGAAACGGCTTGCAGCGTCCTAGGCACCTCGATGCCTGAGGGTGCGAAAGGAAGGGGAACAGCCACAACCTTTAAAAAGAAAGAGAGGCGTTCCCGTCGTGGCTCAGAGAGCTGAGAACTTGACAGGCATCCCCGAGGAGGCAGGTTCGATCCCAGGGCCCCAAGGCTGCCGGCACTGGTGTAGGTCCCGGGTGTGGCTTGGATCCCGCGTGGCCGTGGCTGCGGCGATGCCTAGCCTGGAACCTCCGTATGCCGCAGGAGCAGCTGTAAAAAGAGAACAAAGTAAAAAAAAAAAAAAGTACCCTGAACACCCAGGCCTTGGGTGGTCCTTGAACCCACGGTCCCCAGGTGAAACCGCATCAGGTATCATCTGAGTTTCCACAAGGGTGGTCTGCGGGGCAGTGTCACCTCTGCCCTTTATTCCGGCCTCTGGAGTGTGGGAGCTCAGCATCCTTATCCCGCTGACATCCCGGCAGGACGCAGTCCTCGCTTCTGCATTTAATGGCCAGGGCGGGGGTGGAGGGTGTACCTCCTGCTTTGTGTTTTGTTTTCTGTGTTTTATTAACGGCTGCATTGTTCAGCGGGTCTGCTTCCTTTCTGATAGGTTTCCTGAGCCACCCTTCCCGGTACAGTGGTCTTGAAAATATTCCTCAAGTGGCCCCTGCATCTACAGCTCCCTGGTGGCATTTCTGAGCCAGCCTGGGGACCCGTCCTGCTCCATTCCTGTCAAAAGGCCGCCCCCATCGCTGGCTTCCATGGGAAGGATCGGCCTAAGGGTGGTCAGTTCCCGAAGCCTCAGCTCTAATTAGAAAAGATACACGCGCCCCAGTGTTCGCTGCAGCACTGGTCGCGAGAGCCAGGCCCTACAAGCCTCCTAAACGTCCCTCCACAGAGGCGTGGATTAAGAAGGCGTGGTCCATACACACCATGGAATATTACTGAGCCGTCAAAAAGGATGAAATCGTGCCGTTTGCAGCCACAGGGATGCCGCTAGAGGTCCCCATGCTAAGCGAGGTAAGCCACACAGGGAGAGGCACACACCGTGTGAGACTGGAACCTGAAATGTGGCGCAGGTGGACTTATCTACAGACCAGGAGCAGGCTCGTGGACCTGGAGAACACACCTGCCGTTAGCAAAGGGGAGATCTGGGGGCGGGATAAATTAGGAGTTTGGGGTTACCGCATCCACGCTACACGCGTAAAATAGTTAAACGGCAAGGAACGGCTTACAGCGAGGGATCCGTAGTCACTGTCTTGTGATAACCCATCTTGGAAAAGAATCTGAATAAATATATATATATGAATCTCTGTTGCACACCTGGAACTAAAACAACATTGTAAATCATCTCCACTTCAAAGAAAAATAAAAATAACAAAACAGGAGTTCTCGTCATGGCTCAGGGGGTTTAAGAACCCAGTTAGTATCCATGAGGATCCCTGGCCTCACTCGGTGGGTTGAGGGTCTGATGTCAATGCTGGCTGCAGCGAAGGTCGCAGGTGCAGCTTGGATCCAGTGGTGCTGTGGCTGTGGTGTAGGCTGGCCGCTGCAGCTCCGATTCAGCTCCTAGCCCGGGAACATCCATATGCCACAGGTGTGGCCCTAAAGAGCAAATATATACACACATATATATATATATTCCATATATATGTATGATGGATTCACTTTTTTGGACACCTGAAACTAACACGTGATAAATTAACCCCATGTCAATTAAAAATAATATAATAAATAAAAACACAATAAAGACTAAAGAAAAACAAAAACAAAAAAAGCCCGGCCCAGCCTTCTCGTTCCCTGAGACCCGCCCCTGAGGCCGAGAGGAGGCAGAGCCGCTGAACGCTGCCCCAGGAAGCCTGAGGTCAGCCATCCGGAAGTTGAGAAACTTGTCTGAGGCTCTTTGAAAATGTGTCGCAAAGTCTCCGCTGCCGTTTCTGGGAAAAGATGTGACAACGTGTTAGGGGTCCACCCTCCCCAGAACGCCCACCCGCCCAGACCCTGCTTCTCCGGAGTGGCAGCCCCCGCCTCTGTTTTTGGCAGGGAGTGACTGGCCCCCTTCTCTCCCCTGACCCCTTGGGGAGGACGGGAACGTGTGACCCTGGGGGGGTGGGAGCCCGCGTCTGCAGAAAGGGAGAGTGACACCCGGGTGGGCTTCTCGGCTTCTTACTGCGGGCCCTGCAGGACTCGGGGGGTGGGGGGTGTCCCGAGCTCTGGGCGGGGGGGAGCAGCTCCCAGTCTCCAGCCACCATGGCCAGGAGCCCCCTCCCCTGTGGCTGTGACAACCAAAATGTCCCCAGACTCGGTTATACGTCCCCTGGGGGCAAAAATCACCTCTGGTTTTGAACCACTGCCACAGACAGACACAGAGACAGATGACAGTGTGATTGATGAATGAGGGTCATGTGACACAGATGGTGGATGGATGGATAGATAGATAGGCAGGTTAGACAGACTTGTGGTTGCCAAGGGGCAGGGACAGGGTGAGAACGGATAATTTAAGAGTATTAACAGATACACACTATTGTACATAAAATAGATAAGCAACAAGGACCTACCGTCTAGCACAGGGAACTATACTCAATATCCTGTGATAAACCGTAACAGAAAAGAGTATGAAAAATAATCGATAGGAGTGCTCGTCGTGGCGCAGTGGAAACGAATCCGGCTAGGAACCATGAGGTTGCGGGTTCAATCCCTGGCCTCGTTCAGTGGGTTACGGATCCCGCGTGGCTGTGGCTGTGGTGTAGCCCGGTAGCTGCAGCTCTGATTCGACCCCTAGCCTGGGAACCTCCACATGCCGCAGGTGCAGCCCTTAAAAAAAAAAAAAAGACAAAAAGAAAAAAGAAAAATAAGTCCATTGGGGTTCCCCGGTGGCACAGCAAGTTAAGTTAGGATCCAGTGTTATCATTGCTGTGGCTAGGGTTGCTGCCGGGGTGCAGGTTCAATCCTCGGACCCAGAACTTCTATGGGTGCAGCCAGAAAAAAGAAAAAAGAAAACAAGTCCATTTGCAATAGCATCAAAAAGAGTAAGACACGTAGGTTCTTACTGATAAATAAATAAAACAGCTTTACTGATAAGTAACTACAAACTACTGTGACACAAGAGTGCAAGCTTGTGCACTGAAAGGTACAAATTCCTGCTGAAAAGAGAAGCGGAGACCTCCATAAATAGCAAGGCACCCTGTGCTGGATCAGAATCCTTGAACTTGTCAAGATGTCTGCACCGCCCAGCGTCTTCAGATCGGTCTTCGGCTGGAATGCCATCTCTGGGAAAACCCCAGTTGCCTTGTTCTTCTTTTTTCTTGCAGGGCTGCGCTCCCCCACCGCAGCCAGCCTCGGGGTGCTGTCCGCGGGCCCTGGGGCACCTCCAGCCCGTGACCCCGCGGCCGTGGAGGGCAGGGTGGGGGCTCCAGGGCCCAGTTGCGCGTTTCCTTCCTTGCGAGTTCCTGGAAGCCTAGGGCGTGCCGGTCCTGGTCCACATCCACTCGGTTCTCAGAATCTGCCCTCTGACAAAGGTCACCCTGAACCTTGAACAGGAGTGAAAACATTCCACATCCGGGAAACATCCGAGCCCCAGAGAGAGAAAGGAAAACGGAGAGAGCGTGGAGCGCCGTGTCCTGTTAGAGGCGGGTCACCGGCGCCCTGCTGGGTGGCGGCCACCGTGAGCAACCCTGGCCTCCATCCCTCTGCCTTTCCCCCGCGCCCTGCCCAGGGGTCCCGGAGGGAGGCCGGCAAGCCACGCCAGCCCGCTTGTCCACGCCCCGGTGGGAGCTCCGAGCAGATCTGAAGAAGCCCAGGCAAAAGCCAGCGCGGGCGGTGAACGCCGCGAGGTCCCTAGAAGCGCCCTGCGTCACTCGCGCAGCTCATGAGTTGTTCAGCGTCTTCAGCCTGGGTCGCGCGTGACCAGACGTAGCAGCCTCCATGACCGTAAAGCCGTAGCGTGTCAGGGTCCCCTCGAGTGCATCCTCGGGTGCCCAGAGTCGAGAGAAGGACCCACGTAACTCAGCCAAGCTGTTACGGTCACGGTTCTGGTTTCATAGGGAGGCCAGAAGCCATCAAGGCCACGCGGTCCGAGTCGGGAAGATGGACTTCTCCCTGAGGGTGCCGAAATCGGGCTGCGAGACGACGGCCAGCTCGCGCCTGGTCTGTGTGGACTTGAGAAGCCACCTGGTCCGGCTCTCGGGACCTTCTCCACCCCGATGGCGGCCGGTGAGAGTGGCCAGCGAGACGAAAGGACCCGCCTGGGACCTGGGCTGAGCAGCCTGGCGAACCGCCTGGTTGGACTTTGGGGAGAGGACCGTGTCGGGGTCGGCGGTGAAGGGGCGCGGCTCAAGGGCCACGGCGCAGTCTGTGCGGCTGCCTTTCACCTCCGGACGCTCAGAGGTCAGCGGCCGCCCCTCGAGCAGCCGCCCCTGCGCGTTGCACAGACACTGACGTCTCGTGTCCCCTGTCTCTCCTGTGCTTGGCTTTTCTCAGGACCTTTACACGTGTGTGTGTGTGCGCGCGCGCGCGCGTGTGTGTGAGAGCGACACGCAGCTAGGCCGTGGGACTCCCCGGGGACAGACACAAGCGCCCGATAGGGTTCCCAATTCCTTCTAAGAGAAATACCACAAGACAGGGGAGGAAATTCAGGAGAAAAAAAAAAAAAGGGAAGACACAGACGTGAAATGTCCCTGTCATGCAATCCTCGCCCCAGCTCCCAGCCGAGGAAGAGACGCGCCCGAGCGCACAGATGTGGCGGCAGCGGGGCTCGGCGCGGAGGCACACAGGTTGGCAGAGGCGGCCCGGGCCGGTGGGTGAGCCGGTCCGCTGGACCCCGGGGTCCTGCAAAGCGTCCAGTCACTTGGGGACCGTCTCCGGCTCGCATCGCTGCTGCTGGCGGCTGGCCCTCCAGGTCGGGGGAGGTTCTGGGGGTGGGAAATAGAAAGCGCTGGGTGAAGGCTGCCTGCATGCGGAGGGTTCTGGGCGGCGGGTCTGGGTTAGCCCCCCGGGGAACCCCGCGCCATCGCGGCAGGAGCTTGCGGACTTCCCCATGCAAGCGTGTGACCGTGAAGGCGCGGACGTGGTTTGGGATGAGCCCAAAGGCTCGGGCAGGGAGCGTTTGCAAGTGGCCCAGCTGGGTGACAGGGACGGTGGCTTTGCATCCCGCGTATTGTCCAAGCACAGGGAGGGACAGCCCCCCAGCCCCACCCCGGACCACAGGGCGCTCAGAATGGAAGCAAAGCCGACGGTGTCCTGGGGAGCAGCGGCCGCCCCCGCCCCGAACCCCCGCCAGCTCCCTGCCGGGCGCCAGACGTGACTTGAATGCATTGGATTTGGGTCCTAGGGCGTCTGTGCCCCTTCCCTGCAGCCGACATCTATGTAAAGCTGAACCATTTAAAAGGGGAAAAGAAACGCAGTGTGGAAAAACCCAAAAGAAGAAGAGAAAGTGGGTACCCGAGGCAAGATACGGCGTGACTCCATTTTTAGGAAACTCCGGGGACCGGCAAATGCACGGAGACGGAGGACGGATGGGGGGCCCGGGGGCTGGGGCAGGGAGAGCCGGGGCGTGACTGCCGATGGGGACGGGGGTCTCCATCTGGAAGGCTGAGAATGTTCTGGAACCAGAGAGTGACGGTACGGAGGTAGCATGGGGAATGTGCTCTGTGCTGCTAGGCCCTCTGCTTTCAAAGGGTGAATTTTACACCGTGTGGATTTTGCCTTGGTTTGCTTTTAAATCCTGGCAAAAAAGACAAGGTAAAAGAATGCGATCTCCCTGGACTTGGGTTTTCCGGCCACTTCCGCGAGGTACCAGGAGCGGGCGCGTAGGGCGGGTGTGACGGTCAAGCACAGGCTGGCCCAAGGCGATAAATCTGGGCTCCGGGTGTTGCCCGCTGTGCCCGAAGCCTCCGGGATTGGCTCGCAATCCTTGGGCACCAGGCATGGATTGTTTAGAACGCCGTGGGTTTCCGTGTCCCCGCGTGGCGTGTGAGAACTTGGTGCTGGTTTTCAGTCCAGCCTGCGGGAGCTTCTGGTTCCGCCCCAGCACCGTGGGCGAGAAGCAGCGGCGGAGGAAGCAGAATGGGGAAATCCTGGCGGGGGGGGGGGGGGTCAATGAATCTGAGAAGGACGTGTGCTCGGGTACTGGCCGCGTGTCCGTTCCCGGGGCGGATCCGGCAGGAGGCTCTGAGGGGGAGAAACTTGGACCCAGCGAGCGGCCGGGATGGAGGAGAAGGTGATGGAGGCAGGTGCCGCCACCAGCGAGGGCTCAGCTGGCTCAGAAAGTGTCCCGGTTGCCCAGAGCCCGCAGCCCACAGCCCACCCCCGCTCCTGGTGAAGTGAAGCCCAGCTTAAACCACAAGGGCGTTGCACAAATTGCAGATGCGAAAATCAAGGCGGAGGCGAAGCGACAGCAGCGAAGAGGGTGGAGCCCAAGGAAGAGCCTTCAAGGCGCAATGGGGAACCCCCCGTCCCCACTCAGGGCAGGGGATCGGGGAAGGCTGGGGCTTGGCGGGGTCCAGCTCGGGTGGAGGCTGCCGGCTGCTCCTCCATCCTGGGGACCGGGCGGGGAAGGTGAAGCACGTCTGGTCCGAGCCTTTTATTTCCTCTCTGGCAGCAAGGGGGCTTCTCCTGGGGAGGGGGGAGTCTGGGGGGCACTCAGGGGGCATGGGAGTTTGGGTGTCTGTGCCCAGGTGCCCCGTGGCCCAGGTGTGCGCCCCTGGAGTGGGGACACCTGGTCACAGCACCACAGCTCATGTCAGCACTGGATGCTTAACCCACTGCGCGAGGCCAGGGCTCGAAGCCGAGTCCTCATGGACACTAGGCAGGTTTGTTCCCACTGAGCCGCAGCGGGAACTCCCAAATCAGCACGCCTTCCTTGGATCAACCCCACTGAATGCAGGATGCAACTGAGCCTCGAAGCCACAGCCGACGAGTCATGGTGACCGTGAGGCATTTTGGGGGAAATGAGAGCGACTTGCATTATTTGCTCTGATGCCCTCTTAACAGTCAAACTGGATTTGGGGGTGGGGGGGATGGCACTAGAAATGAGGGGGTCTGGTTTCCCTCACGACGAGAATGTGTTTTTTTGAGATCCTTAAGAAAAATGACCCTGAACTTGAGTTTTGCAACCTTCAAAGTAACACAGGGCACAGTTTTCCCAGCGGCAGGACAGGAAAAGCTCCGGGGTCCCCACGCTCTCAGGGGAGCTGTTTGGCCACGTCTGGCCCAGACCCCACTCTCTGGCCAAGTCCGTCTGATCCCCCATCTCCCTTTCTGCTCGTGTATCCACACTGCCCTCCTCGGCTGCAAATAACGTAGAGACCAAAGCGTTAAGCAAGCTTGTCGGAGACAAGCCGGCTCCTGGCGTGACGATAATACAAAGAAGTGATACCGTCTTCTCATGCATTATTTGTACAGTCATTCGCATCCCGGCAGACGTGAATTATTTCTACATAATTCACATTTGATGCTTTCCTATAAAGATCCGTATATATACTAAATGGGAGTTTCCATTGTAGCTCAGTGTCCGTGACGTTGCAGGTTCGACCCCTGGCTTTGCTCAGTGGGTTAAGGATCCAGGGCTGCCATGAGCTGTGGGGCTGTGACCAGTGAAGGATCTGGCCTTGCTGTGAGCCGCGGTGTAGGTTGCAGATGTGGCTCAGATCCCGAGTTGCCATGGCCCTGGTGTAGACCTGCCGCTGCAGCTGCAGTCTGGCCCCTAGCCTGGGAACTTCCAAACCCCGCAGGTGTGGCCGCCAAAAAAAAAAAAAGATCCCCATGAAAGCGGATTTTCTCTCCTGCCAGCACTTCCTCATCCTGAGGGCTGCCCCGGGGGCCTCCTGACAACGGCCGTTCTGCTGTCCCTGCTGCCGGACCCCGCCGCCCTCCTGCACCAGGAGCACCAGCGTGAGTGCCTGTGCCTGAGCTGCCGGCCAGCCCCGCCCGTGACCCCGGCTTCTGCGGACACAGCCCCCCGATGTCTGCGTCTCATTTCGCTTCTTCCTCATGCGAGATGCAGCCCCCTCCCCTGCCGCAATCAGGCCTCCTGCTGGGCACCGGCTTCTGGCGCCACCTCCCCCCTTTCTGCAGACTCGGGTGCAGGTGTTCCCCGCGCTCCGCCCGGCCGGCTCCGAACACGCCGCCTTTGCCACTTCTCGCTTCCTTGGTCTTCATTTCTTGCCACGGCAGACATCCCGCTACAGAAAGGGCGGGAAGGAGAGATGGAAGGGGACTGGGCTGGGCTGGGGAGGCGGCGGGCGGTGGGGCTGTGATTCCCAGCCCTCATCTTCGCGTATAGGACACGGGGACGGGGGGCGCATGGTCAAGGGCCACGTGGAGATGGGGAAAGTGTCCTTTCTGAAGCCAGCGGCCACGCATCTCTTAGAGCCTCCCATCCTGGACTCGAACTCCAGCCTGAATGTGAAGTTTGACCCAAAGACGATGACCTTGACTTGGGACTGCAGGAGAAACGTCACCTACGGGGAGTGTCTCATGACCGCGCACAAGGACAACGGACAGGTCAGGAAAAAGGTGAGAGGGAGTTCCCCTGCTGGCCCAGCGGGTGAAGAACCTGACTAGTATCCGTGAGGATGCGGGCTCGATCCCTGGCCTCGCGCAGTGGGTTAAGGATCTGGCGTTGCCATGAGCTGTGGTGCAGACTGACAGCTGCAGCTCCAATTTGACCCCAAGCCCGAGAACTTCCGTATGCCACGGGTGTGTCCGTAAAAAGAAAAAAGAAAGAAAAGGAAAAAGGTAAGATGGATCGGATGTGGCCAGAGGCTGTCCTTATCACAGCCCTCATCCAGCAGGACCACAGAGAAATTTTTTTAAATGCCAACGGTATTGGGTCGCATTTTGCAGTCATGGGTATAGGTGCACCAGCTAAGTGCCGGCGGGAGTCCAGGTTGTGTCCGGCAGGCTGATTCCCTGGGGGAGCCCCATTCCTGCCTCGGTATCCCTGTTTCAATTAGCCTGGGGGCTCCTAGCTGTGTGGAACAGATGGTCCACATACTGACTGGGCTTCATCCAGGGAAAGCAGCAGCATCAGCTCTGCCTCTTGAAGAACAGCAAAGTGAACAGACGGACTTGGATACAATGTAAACATGACACCCGTGTGAGATGGTGCCTGTGAGATAGGACAAGAAAAATCAACCCCGTAAAACCCTGCGTGAAGTGTTCCTGCCATGGCACACACAGGAGGTTAAGCATCTGACTTCAATGGCTCAGGTCACTGCCGAGGCGAGGGTTTGATCCCCGGCCCCGCAACAGTGAGTTACAGGATCCAGCATTGCTGAAGCTGCAGTATGAGTCACAGCTGTGCCTCAGAATCACAGGCCAGGGAACTTCCATACGCTGTGGGTTCGCCATATCATTAAAAAAAATAAAAAGGGAAGGAGTAGGATGGATGGGGAGTGTCGGCTTGGTAGATGTAAACTGATTTTTAAAATAGATAAGCAATGGGGTCCTGCTGTCCAGCACAGGGAACTGTATCCAGTCTCTTGGGATGGGACACGATGGAAGATAATATGAGAAAAAGAAGGACTGGGCCACTGTGCTGTACATCAGACATTGGCACAACACTGTAAAGCAGTGCTGTTTAATAAACAACAGCAGGGTATATGAAAAAAATTTTTACCAAAAGGAAAAAAAAATTTAAAAAAAAATAGAGAGAGCGAGCGTGAAGCTCCACGAAGTTGAAAGCGATGTGGGCTCTGGCTACTGCAAAGCGTGGCCCATTGGTATTCCTTGGGGGCTTGTGAGAAATGCACAGTGCCAGACCTCGCCTGGGCCTTGCAAAATCAGCATCTGCATTCTCGCAAGGTTCCCGGTGGACGACGTTGAGCACGTTACAAGGCGAGCTCCATTCTGACCTTGTGAACGCCGCCAGTGGGCGTCCTCCCCAAGGAGGTCCCCGGGGGAGATTTCACAGAGGGAAGTGGAGGGGCACCCCTGGGCGGACGCAGGGATCACGTGACGTCGGTACGAAAGGAAAGAAGGCTGATCCCTAACCCCCGGGGTGGTGGCATCTTTTCAGGTCAAAGACCAGGCGTGCCGGTGTACCTTTCAAGACTGCTCTCTCCATGGGGGCGTCACGTTCACGGTTAAAGTCAACGTCAACCAAAGATGGATTTCGGAAACGCTGGTCTACGCCAACCCAGGTAGGGGAGACATGGCATGAGCCTTCTGCGCCCGCTAGCCCGTGGGGAAGACCAGCCCAGGTACTTCAGCTTCAGGGAGAGATAAGCGCCACGCGGGGATTGTAGGCACCTTCAGGGGCACCTTTGGTGCTTTGAGGTCCGTAGGCTTTGTCAGGTGGTTACAGTCAAGCTATGAACCTGCCCATCCTGCCCATAGTTTCGTTTTTCTCTTTCACTCTGTTAATGCAGCACATCAACTTGCTGGCGTACGTTGAATCATTTTTACATCCCAGGGATAAATTCCACTTGGTGATGGCATGTGATCCTCTTAATGTGCTGTTGGAGACGGTGTGCTAGCATTTGGAGGGGGGGCAAAGTTTTACGTCTATGTTCACTAGGGGTATTGGCCCTTAATTTTCTTATGTCAGGGTAATACTGTTCTCATAATATGATTTTAGAAGTGTTCTCTCTTCTTCTACTTTTGGGAAGAGTTTGAGAATGATTAGTACTGCTTCTCGTTTGAACTATGGAGCCATCCGGTCCATCTCTTGAAACTTCATGTACAAATTATTTTGTTTCTGCCTCTTCCCAGGCGGGGCGGGCACCGCTGCCCAGAACTTCTCCTGTCTCATCTACAACGCGGATTTCATGAACTGCACCTGGGCAAGGGGCCAAGCGGCCCCAAGTGACGTCCAATATTTTTTGTATATACGAGACTCAAAGTAAGTGTTGACCCCATGTGAGACAACCCTGAAACCCTCGGGGAAGAAAGAGACACGCCCTGATTGTTCTCTGAACACTTTGGAATCTTCCAGAAAGAAAGTCGAGAGAGAATGCCCTCATTACCTACGAGACTCGGAAACGCACGTGGGATGTCACCTCCAAAACATCTCGGGATTAAGTTTGTACAGTTACTTCCTGGTTAATGGTACCAGCCAAGAGTCGGGAATCCAGTTCTTTGACTCGGTTTTGTTGTTAAAGGAAATAGGTGAGAACAGCCACCGGCATTTTAATGGCTACCTCGTAGGGCTGACAGAATTATTTGCGTTGAAATCTGCCTGAGTTCCCCGGAGATGCGATAATAAAAGACCACATCATAGGAGCCTTAAAACCATGGAAATGGAGGCTCTCACCGTTCTGGAGGCTAGAACTCCAAAATCAAGGCGTTAGCAAGGCTAGTTCTGGAATGTCTGAAGGCCCACCTGCCTCCATGCCTTTCTCCTAGGTTCTGGTCAAGAAGCCTTGGCTTAGCCATGCTCTAATCTGTCTTCATAAGGTCTGTCTTCCCTGTAGGTCTCAAATCTCCCCTCCTCCCCCTTGTACGGGCACTAGTCATTGGATTCGGGACCCGTTTCCATCCGGAAGGAGCTCATCTCAGGATCACTAATTAGTCAGTCCAACATGTCCACAGCTTGGAGAGGAAGCCACCACAGAAGAGCAGGCGCAGAAGCCCCGCCCTCTTTCCCCAAACCCTGTGCTCTGCATCCTTGCCCTCTGGCCATTCGGAGTTACATCCCTGTGTAACAACTAGTGAGCTAGAAAGTAGAATATTCCCCGCATTCCGTGAGCTTCTCTTGCAAAGTGATGAAAGCCAAGGAGGTCAGCGGGAAGCTTTGTTCAGTCGCCGGACACTCAGAAACCCGAGAGATGCATGCCCTGGCTTGGGGACCGGTGCCTGAAGCCGGGGGTGGGGTGCAGTCACCATCCGGTTGAGCGGTAGGGCACCCAGCTGACGCTGGGGAACTGTTTGGTGGTGTGGGCGAATCCCACACGTCAGACTTGGGTGCAGAACCCTAGGTCCAGACCACAGTGACACAGTGACGAGCGCGAGCAGTGGTGCATCTTGCTTTAGGGCTCGCGCGTCTCATCCTGAAGGTTAAAGGTGAAGAGATCTCCTGGGGGTGGATGTCGAGTCTGTGACATTTACAGTCCCAAGAGAAGCTTCCCGTGACGGCCGAGATAGACACACAGCACCTTCCAAGTTTCTGAGAGTGGAATCGAGTCTCAGGTTTAAGAACAGGACGGACCCCAGACACAGAACTCCCAACCTCCAGGCCTCTTAAAGCTAAAGCCGTCTCAAAGCAGCCCCTCTCTCCTGCCCTCCAAGCCCATCACCACCTCCCTCCCTGGGTCCTCACGAACCCAAGCTTCTTCCCTTCTGCACGTGGCGGCCTGATGATCATCTTCCCCAAGAGCAACACTCAGACCCACCTCTGCTTCCTGGTGACTCCGGGGTGCTACCGTCACTCAGGATGGCAGAACCGGGTGTCCCCTCCGTGGCCGAGGTGAAGACTCGTGGCTCAGAGGTGTCTGCTGGGTTCTCGTTGCAGAGAGGTACAACCCTCCCAGCAATATCACCGTGTACTGCAACGAATCCCACTGCCTCATCCGGTGGGAAAAGCCCAGGACCCGACAAACGCCGTCCAACAGGGAGTTCCAGTACCAGCTGGACATCCAGAGACAGGTGAGTGGGCTCTGCTCGGAGCAGGACTCCATGCCCCCAGAAGCACAGCAGCCACCCCCAGGACCCACTGCGAGGACCTGGGGCACACGGGGTGGGTTCAGGTTGGGTGAACATCTAGGAAAATTAAGGGTCTGCTCCAAGCCCACCTGGACCCTGTGTAGACAAGGAGGGACACTCTGCTCAAAGCCAACCTGCATTCAGTGTAGACGAGGAGAAACCCTCTGCTCCAAGTCCACCTGGACCCCATGTAGACAAGGAGGGACCCTCTGCTCCCAGCCCATCTGGATTCTTAGTAGGATCCACCAGCAGATGAGGTTCTAGAAGGGACCATGATCAAGGGTCACCTTCCTTCCTTTGGACATGGTCTGTCCTCTCCGAGGGGTCCACACCTGGATAAGGGTGAACAGACAGATCTGAATTCCTTTGCTGGGCCCTAACTGTCTTGGTTTCCCCTGATGGCACTCAAAAGGGAAATCCAATGAGACCTGGGGAAAACCTTCCAAATGGAGCCCAAAACACCCTATCTTATTTTTTTCTCCAGAGTAATATCAGACGCAGTGAAAATCAACTGGTGAGTGACGACTCTGGCCCCAAATATCACCCTGGTAGCTTGAACGTCCAGTGTTGGTCTGTGGACACGCGACAGACGCAGACTTGGCCCAGCGGTGGCCGGAATGGGAGCTGGTCATAACTGGAGGATCCAGGTCCCGTCAGTGACACTGGGTCGCCCCGAGTAGCCCCTCTGGATGGGGTCAGCCTCTTCCACCCTCTTCTGTTTCAACCCATGCTGGCCAAGGATTGTTAGGGACGGGGTTTTTTCCTTCACAAGCCCTCTGGTGGGAGATCACCAAAGGACACCTTGCGTATCGGTCCTAAATTTCACCGCCACTCTGACCTCAGTGTCCTCCTCTGTTCCATGAGGAGGCAATCCCATCACCATCCCTGGAGCATCAGTCATCTGGGGCTCTGTGCACATCCGTGCTCGCTGCTGAATAATTTCTGCCTCTAGACGTAGGATGCTGGCAGCCCCAGGAGCGGGGACTCAGAAAATGGAGCTATTCCTTCCTTGTCATTCCTCCAAAATCCTCTGCAGGTCAGGCACAACGTTCAAACCCCAATGGGGCATCAGTCTAGACGCAGGAATTACTCAGCAGCTGCCACGGATACGCACAGACCCACAGCTGGATAACATCCTCATAAGAGGGGCTGTTAAGAGGTCCTGCCGCTGCTCAGACAGGGGATGCTACTGAAGGTCAGAGTGGTCGTGAAACCTAGAAATCGATTTATTCCTACAAAGTCCCCAGTATGTCGCGCAGAACGTTGGTGGCCGGAGGGACCACGCCCTCGAATATTTCATCCATTCTTCTGGCGCAACTGAAAAGACCCCCCCCTTTTTTTCTCAGCACAGGCGACAGCCCTAACTTTGTTTTCTCCAAAGATCGTGGTGTCTGGCGATCTGGGAAATCAATACAACTTTCCGAGCCCACACCCCAGGGCCACGCACACTGTGAAGATTAGGACGGCAGACGCCCGGCGCGCTGACTGGGGAGCCTGGAGCCAGCCCGTCCAGTTTGGTACGTGTCTCAGGACTGGGACCAAAGGGTTTGTGGCCTCGTGACTCTACACAGAGACGCCCTGGGCCCTGCAGCTTGGTCCCCTCGGCCTCAGCCAATGAGACAGACCCCTTAAAGATCCCGAAGGGGGAGCTCCCGTGGTGGCACAGTAGAAATGAATCCGACTAGGAACCATGAGGTTGTGGGTTCGATCCCTGACCTTGCTCAGTGGGTTAAGGATCCGGCGTTGCGTGAGCTGTGGTGTAGGTCGCAGACGTGGCTTGAATCTTGCATTGCTGCGGCTGTGGTGTAGGCCGGCAGCTACAGCTCCTGTTAGACCCCTAGCCTGGGAACCTCCATACGCTGCGAGTACAGCCCTAAGAAGAAGCAAAAAAAAAAAAAAAAAAAAAAAATTATAGCTGATTTACCATGTTCTGTCAATTTCTGAGATACAGGAAGGTGACGCAGTCATACATGGATATGCATTCTTTTTCCTATGCTGTCCCCTACAGATTCACTTTTTTGTCCAGTTTTTTTGGTTGTTGTTTTTGGCAGCACCCACAGCACGTGGAATTTCCTGGTCCAGGGATGGAACCTGAGCCACAGCAGCAACCCGAGCTGCTGCAGTTATAATGCCAGGTCCTTAACCTGCTGCACCACCAGGGAACTCTCTTATCTGCTTTTAAATGTTCTCCATTTTGGGGGCGCTGTGTTCTAGAAGGATTCCGTGTCTCGGCTAGGCTCGCTGCCTGGGGACCGTGTTTTGGTGAAAAGCCCCCGAACTGGGTACTTTCTGTAGATTCCGCTCGTGTCCTGGCATGCTTCCTCATCCGGAGCCGGTGAGGAAGTGAGCTGACCCCGCGGTGACAGCTGGTCCCTGTCCCCTCCCCCCCACCCACCCCCAGGCTCCGAAGAACCGGAATCCAGCCTGGTGCACGTCTACGTGCTCGTGGTCCTGGGGACCCTCGTCTGCGGCCTGATGCTTGGCTGCCTTTTCAAAAGGTAACCCCGGGGAGTCCCAGGTGAAGTTCCCGCCACTCCCGGTCCACGGAGGGGCCAGGCTTGTCCCCAGGGCAGCCCCTTGCTCACTGGCTGGCAAAGGAGAACAGCACCGCAGAGAGCCCGGGGGTCCTCACGGCGCGGGGGGCGGGCCGCTGTCTGGGGGACATCAGAGAGATGGCGACACACACACACACACACACACACACAGAGACACACAGAGACACACAGAGACCCAGAGACTGAGAGAGACACAGAGCGAGCAGACAAAGACAGAGGCTTTCGTTCCCGGGCTGCTCGCCCTTGCCTCACCCTCCCCAACCCAGCGGCAGCTCACAGACCTGCCCTCAGCAGCTTCTGGAATTCTCGGAACTCTGGAATTCTGGGGAATTCTCCAGCTCCTTCCGCCCCAGGCTCCCAGCCCCCCCCCCCCAGTGAAGCCGCACATGCACAGCGCTGGCTGCGGGTTGCATGCATTTGGCGTGACGCGCTCTGCAAGGCGCGCAGGAGGCTTTGCCTCGGGAGACCCCCTGCAGTGTGTGCGGAAGCGCTGGGCGTCCTGTGTCCACCGCCCCCCCCACCCCCAGAGCAAGGGGAGATGCTGGCCTGACCGATGAATGTGGCTGCAAGGGGCCCCTGTTCCCGGGGACGCGGGAGCTGGGGGCAAAGAGGGGCTGGGAGTGCCCGGCCACGGGCTGCGGCGACAGCAAGTGAGGGTCGGGTTTATAGAGGAGAGTGATCTTAAAGAAAAGCTGTGTGAGTTTCCTGCGGCTGCTGGAACCAATGACCACAAACCACAGGCTTAAAACAACAGGAACCCACCCTCCCCCAGTCCTGGGGACCCGATGTCTGAGGTCAAGGGGTCCCAGGGCCGCGCTCCCTTCAGAGGCTCCAGGGGAGGGTCCTTCCTGCCTCTTCCAGCTTCTGGGGGCTCCAGGCGGCCCTGGGCTGGTGGCCGCCTCCCTCCCGTCTCTGCCTCCGTCTTCCCATGGCTTCTCCTCTGTGTCTGGGTCTCCTCTTGTGTCTCTTAGGAGGACACTGTCCTTGGATGGAGGGCCCCCTCATCCAGGAGGACCTGCTCTCAAACCCTTCATTTCATCATATCTGCACAGACCCTGTTTCCACACAAGCTCCTGGTCCCAGGCTTTGGGGTGTGGGTCAAGACTTGTGGGGAGTCTTTGGGGCCACCTTTCAGCTCTGCACACCCCCTCTTAATGCTGTCACAGAACCAGAGCTGCTAACCCTTGAGAAAGAAAACAGACACCCCTCTGAACACGCAGCAAGACTGCGATGCTTGGTGTCGCCTTAAAAAAATATATGCACGACCCGAAAGTTGAGGGTTCAGTTTGATTTGGGAGAAAACGAGGACTGGAGCCCGGAGGCAGCATCTCAGGGGCGCCGAGACACCGCTGCTGAGAGGCAGGGGGAGGGCAGCGTGTCTGTGATCCTGTGAAGGGGGGTCCCTGCAACCAGGCACATGTTTTGCAGAAGGTCACTGCTGGTCTCGTGAAGGTCGCTGCTGGTCACGAGGAGCAGACGTCACCATGAAGGACGTTAGTGATTTTCTAGATACAAGGAGATGCCAGACTCGGGCTCCTAAAATCTTCTGATAATCTCTAACCATCTGAAGACCTGTTCTGCCAGTTTGTCCCAGAGCACAGAGTCCCCACTGCTGGTCTCCGCCCTGAGCTCCTTGCAGGGGTGTTGGGGGTCGGCAGCTGCAGCGGCTCAGGGTTTGGTCACGCCCGTCTCCAGCTCACACACTGCACAGCAGGTTAAGGAATGAGCAGTGAAAATATGTGACAGCCACAAAAGCTGCCCAAATCTGCGGCCACATTCTTCAGGGTTGGATGGAAATAAGCCCCCGGGTCGTGTAACACCGGAGACCCTGGACCCCAGCCAGCGGAGCGAGAGTGGACGCGTCCCCCACTCCCATCCCTGTGCCCATGGGCGGAGTGAAGGGTCATCCCTAACTGGAGCCCGTGTTGACTATTTTCTCCATGACCTAAGACTGGGGTCAGCCCTTCTGTGATTTTGTTTGGGTTTTTTGTTTATTTGTTTGTTTATGGCCGCACCCGGACATATGGAGGTTCCCAGGCTAGTGGTTGAATCGGAGCTGCAGCCGCCGGCCTACGCCGCAGCCACAGCAACTCAGGATCCGAGCCTCATCTGCAACCTCATCAAGGAAGTGCCCGATCCTTAACCCACTGAGAGGCCAGGGATCGAACCCACAGCCTCATGGACACTCTATTGGGTTCTTAACCCACTGTGCCACCACGGGAACTCCCCCTCTGTGATTCTTTTTTTTTTTTTTTTTGGTCTTTCTGCCTTATCCAGAGCAGCATCCGCGGCATATGGAGGTTCCCAGGCTAGGGGTCTAACAGGAGCTGTAGCCGATGCCACAGTCACAGCAACGCGGGATCCGAGCCGCGTCTGCAACCTACACCGCAGCTCACGGCAAGGCCGGATCCTTAACCCACTGAGCGAGGCCAGGGATCGAACCTGCAATCTCATGGTTCTTAGATTCGTTAACCACTGAGCCACGACGGGAACTCCGCCTCCGTGATTCTTAAACCAAATGGTTCCCGAGATGCGTTCAGGTGACACGCTGCCCGCGGCGCGACTCTCCCATTTGGGAGCAAGAAGGAACTTGCGCGTGTAGGTCCCTTCATCACAGGCGTGTGTCCCCAGGCTCCTGGCGAGGCACAGCTTATTTCCGCCAATCCCACGGATCAAAGACAAGCTGAACGAGAACCATCACGCTGACCACGAGGTACGCCTGGGCGGGGCGTTTTCGAGCCAGGACGGAGGCTGGCGGGGAGGGGGCGGCGGGCACAGCAACCCCCGAGTCCCGGCCGTGTCCCCCAAAGGGCCCACGGGGTGTGGCTGGAATCCAGTGTCCACTCAGCGACGTTGTCCTGGGGTCGGGGTTCGGGGTTTTGTCTGCAAGCTGAGTCCGGGGGAATCGCGCCGGCGGCGGGGACGGGGGAGGGATGGGGAGAATGAGGATGAGGAGACAGAAAAGATGGAGCGGAAAGACGCCCCTCCGTGAGAGCCGGCTGGGCGCACCTGTCAGTCAGGCCGTGCCCGGGGCGGGGCCACGTCCGCCTCATCCGCGTCTGGCGTCGCATCCAGCGGCTCCCGCTCCAGCGGGACCGACCCACGCCCTGCCTGGTTCCCTGGGAACTTTGGGGTCCCCCCCACCCCGGGGGGCCAGGGCGAGCCATCTCGCCTCCCTTTGAGACCCGTGTGGCCCCAGCACGTGCTCAGATGGCCCCCGAGCCCCATCGGAGCTCTCCCCGCGGCCCGCTCACCCGCCAGCTCCCACGGGGGGACCGGGGTCCGGTTTCCGTGAATCCGCCGCCCCCACGGCCACGGCCACGGCCACGGCTCCCAGGACCCCTGAGAACCTGAGACCCCGCCCCCACCCCATCCTTCTTCTCATCAGACCCTCTGGGAGCAATTCACACGCGATGCGGGGAAGGGTGACACGGAGGAGGCCCTAACCGTGGAAGAAATCACCGAAGCCCCGGCCAGCAGATGAATTTCAGAGGCCTCCGCGCCTGGGACTTTTCTGGAAGTCAGTTTTACATTTTTCTTTAATGTTTTCATGGAATTTTTTTTTGGTAATGTTTTATTGAACGTTTTGCTTTTTAAAAAAAAAATTGTTTTGAGTCTCTTTATAGCTGTTTCTTCACTCTGGATCTTTAACCCACCAAGTGAGGCCAGGGATCGAACCCGCGTGCTCAGGGACACTTGTTGGGTTTGTAACCCACTGAGCCACAGCGGGAACGCCGCAAAGATGCCCTTGTAGTGGGAGGGATGGTTCGTGCCCTTCAAGCCTGACCAAGTAAGGTGCCTTCCAGCCCGCATCCCCCCATCCCGCTTAGCTGCTGGCCGGCGGCACTGAGGCTGGGTTGCGGGTCTCTGATATGTCCGTTTCCACTGGCCGAGTGTCTACAGCTTCCTCTTTGCTCTAAGGCTGCAGTCTACAAAGGAATGAGTTTCCAGTAGCTGATGGAAGGGGACCACAAGTGCTGATTCGCACAGCAGAAATCCGCTCACCCTGGGAGTTCCCGTTGTGGCTCAGTGGGTTAAGAACCTGACCGGTACCCGTGAGGATACAGGCTGGATCCCTGGCCTCGTTCAGTGGGTTAAGGATCTGGTGGCTGCGGTGTGGGTCACAGCTGTGGCTCCGACTCAATCCTTGGCCCAGGAATCTCCATACGGCACAGGTGTGGCCATAAAACTAAAAAATAAAATAAAATAAAACGACACAACCAAGACCTACTGTAGAATACAGTGGGGGGATAGCACTATCTTGTAATAACCCATCATGGGAAAGAATCTGATAAAGAACAGATATGTGTGAGAGTAGAAATGAATCACTTTGGAGTCCACCTGAAACTAATGCAACATTGTAAAAATAACTGTACTTCTTTATTTTAGTGCCGCACCTGTGGCATTTGGAAGTTCCCAGGCTAGGGGTCGAATCAGAGCTACAGGTGCCGGCCTACACCACAGCCACGGCCACGCAGGATTGGAGCCGCATCTGGGACCTCCACTGCAGCTCGAGGCAACGCCAGGAGCCCTAACCCACAGATCCAGGCCAGGGATTGAACCCGCGCTCTCATGGATGCCAGGCAGGTTCCTAACCCGCTGAGCCATGGCAGGAACTGCCTATAATTCAATTTCTTAAAAAATGAGTTCTTTAAAACTGGGTGTTCCTAGTAATCAGACCTAAGGCCCCATATCCAGACGTGGTCTCGTGGGTGACCGGCCCCGCGTCCCAGCCCACCCTCTTCCAAGGAAGGGCCCCGCTGGGCGCCCGGCTGCTGGGCCCTACCGTTCGTCCCGACTCTGTGGGCGGAGAGGCACGGGGGGAGCGCCCCGGGGTGACTGCACCAGGAGATGGGTGCCTGCAGACGCAGCAGCTTTCGGGAACTGACGCCTGGCATTGCCCAACAGGACGTGTGACGCGGGCAGGCCCGGGGCGGCCCCCAGTCCCCTGCTCTGGAGGGACAGAGGCTGCGGGCACAGGCCTCCCGGAGAATTGCTGGGGCTGACTGCGGCCCAGGAACACCCGTAAAGGACACCCGATGCCTTCGGGGACCAGATGCCCCCTGGACACGGGCTCTTGACGCCCCCAGCTCTGTCCAGGCTCTCAGGGTCCCCGGGGACCCGGGAGGGGGCGGCAGAGCCATCCCGACCGCCTCCCACCGAGGACGGCCACACAGCAGATGTGGGGGTGGAGGAGGAAGTGGCCGGCCTGTGAGTGACGCCGGCAGAGGCCCGAGGGGACATGGCGGCCAGTGTGACCTAGCAGACGGCTGGCCGGGGCGGGGTGGGGGGCGTCCTGGAAAACCTGCATCCGAGGCCATGAGGGGACAGACGCGAAGGGGGAGCCTCAGCTGCAGGGGACTCTGAGGTCTTGCAGCCGAGACCGGCCTCTGTCCACCGGCAGCAGTTAAGAGGCGGAGTTGGGATGAAGCACAGAGAACAGCTGTGCGGCTCTGCCCGGCAGAGGCGGCCCTGGCAGGGGAGCAGCTCCAATTGTGTCCCCCCTTGAGAGGGGACAGCGAGGGCTCTTAGAGGGTCAGCTCCAGACCAGCGCTGTTGAGATGGACAAGGGGACCTGCCTTCTCCTCCCTCCAGAGGTCGTCTCAGAGTCAGCACGGCCGCAGTCCGGGGGTCCGGGGACGGTGCCTGGTGGTCTTTGGGGTGAGGGCAGCTTGAGCTTCTGTCTGCAGTGAAGACGCTCACGAGGAAGGGGCGATGGGGAGGGTTTCAGAGAAAGAAGACACCAGGTGCCACAGAACTCTGGATAGAAAGTAGCCGTGAGTAAAGGAAGCAGTGAAGCAAGGACGTGATCATTCCTGCAAATCCTGTTAGAGCAAGTTCATGGCCGAGGGCGGGCTCAGCCAGGTGGAGCCTGTTCTCACTCGTTTTTGGCTGTCACCGTGTTTCCTCGTCGTGAACTCCGGAGTCAGCCTTTTGCGAAGGAGGGAGGCCTGGGAGGAGAGAGGCAAAGATGTCTTCAAAACGCAGACTCAGAGTTGCTGTGGTGGCTCAGCAGGTTAAGAACCTGAATAATATCCGTGAGGATGCAGGTTCGACCCCCGGCTCCGGAGCTCCCCCCGCCCCCCGTGCCATCACCACCAGCACGGAGTCACTGAGCCATGAGGGCCCTGCGGGACCCCCGGGGGTCCGACTTACCTGCCTGGGGACCCCGCCCCCCCGGGGGGTGGAGTCAGACATTTCCAGGCGTCTGGGGCGGGGCGGGCGGCGCCAGGCTCTGCCGTCACGGCTGGGTGCCCTTGGGCACAGCGTGTGCCCTTGCGTCTGTGAAGTGGACCTGGGAGCAGCGCTTGCTCCAGTGGGTCGTGGGAATTCCAGGGAACGCCCCCCACCCCAAAGTCCCTGCATGGACCCCAGGGCTGGGGGGGAGGGAGAGAAAGGGGACAAAGTCCAAGGAGGTTACCCTGAGGGCGTCTGTGCCCCCGGCAGATCTGGAGCGAGAGCGGGACCCGTCCAGGAGCGTCCCGCCCTCGTGGGTCATCTGACTCGCTGTCCGGCCTCACCGCGCTCTGGGCTGCGCGGTGGTGCCCGGGGCCGCGTGCGCTGTGGGCGGACAGGCCGCGCGGCTGCAGAAAACCCCTCTGCTGCCCGCCAGCGCCAGCCCTCGAGTCCAGCCTGCCGCCCAGATCGGGGGGGACTGAGTCTCCATCACGGCCGCAGCCCCCACGCCCACGACCTAAAACACCCCGCAGAGCGGACGCGGACGGGTGAGCCGCCCCAGCCACACGCGGCTCACAAAACACCATAAGGTTTCAAAAGCCGGCCCCGGGGACACAGACGACCTCATCAGCGAAGAGCCCCACTTCTTGCTGAAATGGAAAAAAATAAACCCAGCGTTCACAGACAGTGGGGCTGGGGTGGGGGAGGGAGGACCAGGAAAGCGGGGGTGGGGGTCTGAGCAGTTACCCTCCGCCCGCAGCAGTCAGAGCCTCAGCGTGGACAGCGCCCGCTCCTTAAACCACTGAACCACCAGGGAACTCCCCTGCTCCGCTCTGTACACCCCCCCAAAATTGAAAAGTGGGTTCTGGGGCTTAGAAGCCCTGGTTGGCACAGAGAACTGACTGTGTATGACGGCATCGAGCAGGACGCAGGAGGCGATTACAAACAACCCATCCGTCTAAACGCATCGTGTGTAACAGGTGCACGGCCTGAGGCAGCATGTTTTTAACCTGGGAGTCACAGGGGAAGCAGAGGGAGCCGGATGTACTGGGTACTGTGTGCCTTCTGCTCCGTGTGACTGAAAACCTCAAACTGCTGGCCAAACGCAGCCCACGAATAGGAATAACAATAATGACATAGTAGTAGTAATATAAAACTCACAGCAGTAATAACATTAAGTGTTAGCAGTAACAATATTAAATAATAGGACTAGTAATAATAATAAGTGGTATCGTTAATATAATAATGATAACTGGTACTAGCAACAGTGGTAGCATTAAATAATAGTATTCATAGTGGTAATAAAATTAAGTAATATTAGCGGTAGTGATAATATTAAATTATATTAGCAGTAGCGATAATATTAAGTAATGTTAGCAGTAGTCGTTATATTAAGTAATGTTGGTACTAGTGATAATGGTAAGTAATAGTAGTGATACTAATGTTAGCAGCAATAGTATTAAGTAATGGTAGTAGTAATAATAAGTGGTATTATTAATATAATAATGATAAGTGGTACTAGCAGCAGTGGTAGCATTAAATAATAGTATTCGTAGTGGTAATAATATTAAGTAATATTAGCAGTAGTCATAATATTAAGTAATATTAGCGGTAGTGATAATATTAAATTATATTAGCAGTAGAGATAATATTAAGTAATGTTAGCAGTAGTCGTTATATTAAGTAATGTTGGTACTAGTGATAATGTTAAGTAATACTCGTGATATTAAGTAATATTAGCAGCAATAGTATTAAGTAATGGTAGTAGTAGTGTTAGCGACAATACCATGGAGTAACATTAGTGCTAAGAGTAGTGTGGTCCTGGTAGTAATAATAATACTCAATAGTATTAGTGCTGGTAATAATAACATTCCGTCCCAGGAAGGAGACGCTGGGCAAACAGCAGATAGGAAAAGGCCAGTACCCAGGAGGTTCCCGCGAGGCTCAGCGGGTTAAGATCCTGACTAGCATCCGTGTGGAGGCGGGTTCGATCCCTGGCCTCACTCAGCGGGTTCAGGATGTGACGTGGCTGTGCTGTGGCCGCAGCTGCAGCGCCGGTCCGACGCCTCGCCCGGGAGCTTCCGTGGGCCGCGGGAAAAGAAAAACGGCGAAGGCCCAGCCCGCGGGTCGGGGTCTTTGGAAGGAACCGGCTGTGGGGGCTGCCACCGTGCTTTACGCAAGCGGAGAGTGACAGTTCGGGAAATGACCTGGAGGAAAGACCGCGGGGCGCACTGAGTCACCCTAACTCGCGCTGTCTCCGGCCCCGTGCCCCCGCCGCACAGCGCTGGACCCCAAGGACCCGCCTCTCCCAGAGACACGGATCACAGCCCCCACGGCTCGCGTGACGCCTGCTGGGTCCAGGGGCCACGCCGCGCCCCCCGCTGCTGCCGTGGGCCGCTGTGTGGGCTCGGGGAGGACAGGATGTGGAGGGGCTGACTCACACCCGCGCCCAAGGCGGGGGGAGGGGCTCGTCTCCCTCCCAGGCGCCGCCGACACATCCCACCCCCGAGCCAGACATGCAGCTCTGGGGGCCCTGAGACCAGCACCCCCTGGGAGGGCGTCTGCCTTCGGCAGCGCCCAGAGGGGCCCTGGCACAGCAGGGCAGCTGGAGCCCCCACTGCTCAGTGGCCCCCAGGGCTGGGACCTTCTTCCCAGGTCCGGGCGTCGGGTGGGGGGAGGGGCCACCTTCAAGGTCTCCTGGAATCAAGGACTCACTAGGTGTCTGGGGAAGCCCTGAGGGTGGGGGCCATGGACGCGCACATAGCGGGGGCTCTCCCCGCGTTCCCCGCCCTCCCCCAGCCGGGCACACCTGTCCTTGCAGGTGACACAGGTGCGCCATCTCTGGAGTTTCGTAGGGATGGAATTCCACCGTATGGTACTGATTCTGTGGCCTGGCTTTTTTTTTTTTTTTGGTCTTTTTTGTCTTTTTTTTTTTAAGGGCTGCACCTAGGGCATATGGAGGTTCCCAGGCTAGGGGTCCAATCGGAGCTGCAGCTGCTGACCTACACCACAGCCACAGCAACGCAGGGTCCAAGCCATGTCTGCCACCTACACCACAGCTCACGGCAACACCGGATCCTTAATCCACTCAGGCCAGGGATCGCACCCACGTCCTCATGGATACTAGTCAGACTGGTTTCTGCTGAGCCAAGATTTTTTTTGCTTTGCTCTTTTTGTTTCTTTTTGGGTCGCGCCCGAGGCATGTGGACGTTCCTGAGCCAGGGATGGAACCCGCACCACGGCAGTGACCTGAGCCCTGGCGGTGACAACGCCGGGTCCTTCACCCGCTGAGCCACCAGGAACACCGATGTCCTTGGTTCTCTTTTTTATTTATTTTTTTCTTCTTATGGCCACACCCGCGACCTATGGAAGTTCCCAGGCTAGGGGTCGCTGCCGGCCTTCATCACGGCCACAGCGACGTCTGATCCGAGCATCTGCAACCTACACCACAGCCACAGCAGCACTGGATCCTTAACCCACTTAATCAAGGCCAGGGGTTGAACCTGAGTCCCCATGGAGGTTGTGTCGGGCTCTTAACCTCACTGAGCCACAACGGGAACTCCAGGAAGCATGCTTTATATCAACGGGGGCTTTGCACGTCTTTCCTTAGGGACAGATGGCCTGAAGGTGACGGCCCTGTGTGAAGGATGACCTGGGTCAGGAAAGCTCACAAACACAGGACACAGCTGTGCGGGGGCGGGTGGGGGGGCCCTCGTCCCAATCAACCACCCCAGAAGGAGGCATGGCCGGGAGGGGCCCAGAGAGACCCCGTTGCAAAAACAGGAACCTCAGGAGGTTGATCAAAAAAAAAAAAAAAAGAACGGGGGGACAGTTGGGTGCCTGAGACGCAGGGCCAGCGCTCTGAACGCTTCCTGTCCCCCAAGAAGATAACGCTGCCGTGGCCACACACACAGGGGAAACTCAGCTGACAGAAGATTAAGGATTTCTCGAAACCCTGGCCTGCAGAAGAAGAGTGACATATAAAAGGAAAGCGAGAGCGCCTTGGCGCAGAGTGCAGGGCTTAGCTCGCAGGCTCTTTCTTGGTCCCGCTCCGAAATCCCACCTGCCGGGGGGCGCGCTCTCCCCCTGCCCCGGGCACCTCTGCTCTGCGCCTGCATCCTGCAGAGACTTCGGGCCCTGCCGGCCCCCCGCGCACCGGCTGCGGCCGACTTCGCCTTCAGGAGCCCCCCAGAACGGTCCAAGGAAGGTCCCCAGATTTGGCCCACAGGTAGGTTGACTTCCGCCATCTTCAGGCTTTACAAAATCTCGGGCAGACATGGTAGGGTGTCTGCGTTGAGGGGGGGCCTGGCCAGTGTGTGTCCTGCCTCTCTGTTCTGTGTCATCTTATCTATATGTGAAATATTTCCTTGGGGACGTTTTTAAGCAGTGACGTCATTGAGGGTTCGTGTCAGACACCCACCTGCATCAGAGAGATGCCACCCCCCAACCCCCCGCCCCCCGGAACTTGGGGGCTCTGATCCACGGGTCTGCCTTGAGGACCTTTTCCCCAGCTCTGGCGACACCCAGAAAAGCATGGCGTCTCACCTGGGAAGGACAGAAGTGATGGCACCTTCACTCCATCCCCATAAAATTAACAGAAGGGGGCAACTGATGTAAACCTGCGTTCAGAAACTGGCAAATCTTTTGCGCCTTCACTAGAAAGCCTCCGGGTGCTGGTGGCTGGATATTTGAGATGCGTCTTTGGGAGCCAAGGATGGACTACAAGCCTCAGCTAACTCCTTGAACCATGACTCCATGGCAACGGGGAATCCGAGTCACGTCTACAACCTATGCCGCAGCTAGGCAACACCTGATCCCTAACCTGCTGAGGGAAGCCAGGGAACCAACCTGCATCCTCATGGATACTAGTCGGGTTCTTAACCCGCTGAGCGCCTCCACTTGGCCAGCTCTTCATGCTGAGATCCAGTGGTGTTCCTCTACCATCTACTTCCCAAACACCAGGGACTGTCCTCAGCCACCCGCTCCACCAAAACGGTGCCAAAGTCACCCTGACCTCACTCCCGGTTTCCCCGTTGGCTCCCAGTTCACCTGGCCTCACAGTGGCTTCATCCAGGTGCAACCTCACCTCCCGAGACTCCTTGCCCCTCAGTTTCTGCAATACAGCCAGCTCCCTGGCCCCCTGGGCTAACCAGATGATTCCCAGGCCATTCTACTCACCCTAAGGCCACTGAGAGAGGAGACCTTCCTAAGCTCTGGTTCGTCCCCTAGATTGGTGCTGAAAGTGTCCCAACCTGCAGGGGCATTTGTTTTTTTTG
>PVHT021183671.1:169894-185344 GCA_004024745.2 Catagonus wagneri | reverse complement strand
GACCCTTCCCGGGGCTTCTCCTCTGTGTCTCCTCTTGTGTCTCTTAGGAGGACACTGTCCTTGGATGGAGGGCCCCCTCATCCAGGAGGACCTCCTCTCAGACCCTTCCCGTGGCTTCTCCTCTGTGTCTGGGTCCCCTCTTGTGTCTCTTAGGAGGACACTGTCCTTGGATGGAGGGCCCCTCATCCAGGAGGACCTCCTCTCAGACCCTTCACCTCATCGCACCTTAAGAGACCCCGTTTCTGAATAACAGCCCGTTCTCAGGGTTTAGGAGGCGGCACACCTTTGGGGGGGGGTCCACTGAACCAACTGCAGGGCCCCTCCCAGCCGAGGCACCCAGGACGGCTTGGGAGGCTGTCGGATCAAACACACTACCCACAGCGTGTCTGCTTTGCTGCGGCCACCCTCCATGTTTCTGGGTTCCCTTTGGGGGGCCACCTCCCTGCTGCAACCACAGGGACACAGGCTGCTCTGGGTCAGTCTTCCTGCAACCCTGCTGGTGTGTCTCTAAGGCCCCCCAGCCCAGAAAAGCCGCCCCGGGGGAGCCAGCCAGGCTGTGCGCCCTTTTCTCCCCTCATAGGAGGCTCTGTCTGCCCTCCAGGGGGCCCCTCCTTCATGGCCGAGGCGGTGTGTGTGGGGGGGGAATCAGACAGTGAAACGGCCTGAAAATGTGACAGCACCGCTGGGAATGGCTGGAGATGCCCGGGACTGCCCCCGTGAGCTTTGTGATACACACTCCCTGCGTGCCCGCCCCCTAGGACCAGCCACAACCCCACAGGAGCCATGACTGAGACCCACTGGTGGCCAACAGGGTGTGAGCTCTAAGTATGCACCTGCTGAATGCCTAAAAGCTATAGGGCTGCCCCACTCCCACCACAGAGAGGAGCTCCCAAATCCACGAGCGAGCTGCTTTACTCGTAGGCAGTGGGTTCGCGTCCCGCAGAACGCACAGAGTGCACCAGTCAAGTCAGAGATCCCCAGAGAAAGCCTCATTGGCAAATTTAAAAAAAAAGAATTTATTGAAGTAGAGTCGATATACAAGATTGTGATGTGTGCTGTACAACAAAGCGATTCAGTTATAACATGTACACACATCCATTGTTTTTCAGACTCTTTTCCCACATAGGTAATCACACAATACCGAGTAGAGTTCTCTGTGCTGGACAGCAAGTCCAGTTGACCATCCCTTCCGTACACGATCATGTACATATCTCATTTGCAAGTAAAACAAAAACAACAGCTACACACAACCACCTTTCTTCCATCCCTGACATTTCACAATTACACATTCATTCCTTTGGCTATGCAGTACAGTGTTGGGAGTAAATATGTACTGAAAAGGAAGGCATTGTGCGGTATCAGCTTTGCCTTGATGGAAATGCATTTGGTGGGTCTTCTCTCATGAGTGCAGTGATTTGGGGGGGGGACAATGAGAAGGGGTCAGGTGAGGTGGGTGCAGGATCGAAGAACAGATTCTTCGGTGCCCATGTCCCCACCTCCCTTGGGTCCCTGTGTCTAGAAGTTCTTTTCTCTTTTGCTCTAGCCCTGCTTCCCCACCCCGTTGTCTGATAGTGGGGGCGCGGGGGCTGTGAGGCTGACCCCCGGTCATTTCTGACCCTCTGCTTGTCTGCCCCATCAGGCCTCCCTGAAAAGAATTTCAGCAGATTCCTCGTCATCCTGATCGGGCTGCTGGTGGGGGCGGTGGCTCTGTCCGGAATGGGCCTGATGTTCGTCTGTAAAAGGTACCCCCCCCTGCCCCAAAACACCGTGCTCCGTGGAGGAGGCGGGCCACAAAAGGCCACAGGGGGTGGGTGTGTCACCCCGTTCACAAGGAATGGCCAGAAATCCAGGCTCAAAAGGCAGATTTGAGGTTGCTGAGGGCAGAGCCAGGGGAACAGCTGACGGCCAGGTCCTGGAAGGATTCGATCCCCCGTGGGCGTGGGGTCCACATGCTCCGTGCAAAACTCAGTCATGATTTTATGCCTGGCAGAAACAAGCTGTAACATAAGGCTTTCAAGAAAGACGCAAAAAAAAAAAAAAAAAGCCTAGGGTCTTTGCAAGGAGCACACGGGTGACCAGACGACAGGTTGGGGATGTCACAGGGAAGAGTGGCCGTGAGCTCAGCACCAGTGAGGGTTTGTCCCCTGTGTCACCATTAGGAAACGAATGCCTGGTGTCCCCTGACTGGGGACAGTGACGGAGGCCGGCTATGCTCCCAGCCACCACGCGGGGGCAGCAGCGAGCGCCACCGCCCGTTTCTCCAGCTCCGGTTTCCCGAGGCACAGAGGGGTGGTCTCTGGCCCAGAGGGGGGTCGGTCGACTCGGGGCTGTGGCGTCAACCCCGGCTGCAGATTTAGGCTCTGTCCCCTGTACCGGCTGGCTGGTGCCGCCTGTGCAGGATACGCCACCTGAGTGACCAGAACCTGGCTGTCGCTGGGAGGGCCTGGCAGGATCGGGGCCCTCTCATCTGCAGGGCAGAGCCCCGGGACCGTTTGACACACGAGGGCCGAAGTCGGTGATGGAGAGTCTGGGGTGCTAGTGGCGCCTGGGGGTTCTCATCACGACTGCAGCCTCGCGGGGACCCTTGCGGAGACTTGGGGTGTCCTGTGGTCGCGCGGGGATTTGTTGTGGCAGGTTCTCGGACTTGGGGGACACTTGGGGGACACTCGAAAGGGCTCAGCGCCCTGGGGCCGCACCAGCCCCACAGGTGACTTTGAGCCGAGCGGCGGGCTGGCGGGACCCCGGCTTTCTCCAGGACGGGACTGGGGCCCGCGCCTCGGAGGCCACGAGCATCTCTTGCCTTCTGCATCTTTGGCCTTTTCCTCGCCAGGTTCTCCCTGAGACAGAAGCTGTTCCCGCCCATCCCGCAGGTGAAAGAGGACCTGAAGGGCTCGTTCACGTCCAGCCTGGAGGTGAGTGACCGCACTGGGGGCTTCCGGTTCCAACCCCCCCCCAGAAGCATGGCGTTTTGCGTCTTTGGAGGTGGGGCCGAAGGGTCTCTGCTCCCTGGGGCGCCCGTGGCGAGGGCGGTGGGCGGACGCGGGTGGGCACAGCCGTCCAGCGGCCCGGACAACGGAAAACCCTCGTCCAAGCTGCAGCCCCAAAGCCAAAACACGCGGCAAAGTCAAGCAGCCCCGACAATGTGACCTATTTCCACCTTGGAAAGCCCGGGCCGGTCTTTGAGTTTGGTTTTCTCTCTCTCTCTGTCCCTCTGTCTCTCCCCCGCACCCCCTTGCCCTCCCCCACCTCCCCCTCCCCCAATGACCTGCTCGTCCAACCTGGGCGCTGCCCTCTCTCCCTGCAGACGGCCTGGGGCGGGGGCCACCTCCCGCCGGGCCCCCAGGACCCCGAGGACACGCTCACGGTGGAGGAAATACGGTGCTCTGCCGGCGGAGACGTGGAGGTGGGGGGTCGGGCCCCGGACCCCAACCCGTACGAAAACGCCGCGTCAGCGCGCCCTCTGCTGGACGCGTAGCGGGACTGCGTCCTCCGTCCCCAGCGGGCCGCCCGCCACCGCCCCGCGTCCCCGCCTCTCCGCTGCCGCCCGCGCCGATGCGCCCCCGCAGGTGGACGAGGCCGAGTCCCACACACAGCGGTCCGGACTGTCACAGCGCCCGCGGCCACGGCGCAGCCTTGGGGGACAGACGAGCCGGGAGTCGCCTGTGCGCGCTGGGCAGCCGGCCCACAATGACGGGGCCAAATAAGCGCGTACAGGATCGGGCATAGGACACAGCGCGAGCAGGGCTTTCTGCGGGGACAGCTTCGCTTGACAAGTTCCGCGCGGATGCTGGTCCGCGGAGGGGGAGCAGCGGTTACGAGCACAGGGCCTGAGCCCTTTCCTGGCGGAGGCGCTTCCCGGGAGCGCACTGGGTGTTTGCATCTGTGGGTTACTTTCCGGCTTTCGTTCATTTGTGTTTTTCCTGCCCTCCCACCAAAATGAGTCCAGTTTACAAACGAGGTTACTTAACTTAAGGTGACAAAACAGCGGCTCACCGCTGGCAAAGGTCACGCTCCGTGTATTATAAGATAGGGTTGTGGTTCCCTGGTGGCTCAGCGGATGCAGGACCCGGTGTTGTCACTGCTGCGGCTCTGGGGAGCGCCCTGGCTTGGGTTCAAGCCCTGGGCCTGGAACGTCAGCATGCTGCAACTGCGGGCAAAAATAAAATAAAAACAAAATAAAATACTGGTTCTGTTCCCCGCATTGCACACCTCGTAACTGCTTTTGAGAGACTGTCTGCAAGCGTGGTTTGGGGGCATGGGAGGTGGGCGTCTCCACGGATGTGAAAACCCTTGGGCAGTAGTTTGGGTGAAGAGTTCCTGGTCTTGCTCGGCGGGTTAAGAAGCTGACACAGCGGCCCTGAGGATGCGGGTTTGATCCCTGGCCTCCCTCAGAGGGTTAAGGATCTGGCATTGCCGTGAGCTGTGGTGTAGGTCACAGAAGCGGCTTGGATCCTGTGTTGCTGGGGCTGTGGCGTAAGCCGGCGGCTGCAGCTCCAACTTGATCCCTAGTCCAAGAACTTTCCATGTGCCGCAGGCGTGGACCCGAAAAGAAAAAAAGAAAAAAGGAGGAAGGGGGCAGCCGGATGCGGGGGCGTATCAGGGATTCGGGCCAGGGACCCCACACCCCGGCCCCCAGGCCTGGCGATGGCCCTTCCCCAGGCCCCTCCGGCCCCTCCAGGCTGCCGTCCCATCCAGGGCCCAGGGCACAAACAACAGCACCTCTGTCGCACTCAGAAGCGTTTGCTGGATACGCCTCAGCTCAGTGGAGAAGGGGCAGGGGCGCAGGTGGGTCTGGAGGGACCAGGATGTGATGCAGGCGCTCCGAAGGCATGGCGCCATCTAGGGGAGCTTTGCGATATTTTCCCCAAATCTTTTTTTTTTTTTTTATGGAAAGAAGAGCCAAAAAAAAATAAAAAGAAGAAAAAGAAGAGCCAGCACATTCTTCTCTCCCCCACCCCAGTCTCTGTTTTTCTCTGTCTCTGTCTCTTCTCCTGGTGAATAGATATATAAGGTGACACCACTGGTGGCATTTAGCACATTTACGATGTTTCAACCGCCACCTCCATCACTTCTCGTCCCCCCAAGGAGATCCTCCCCCCACGAGCTGTCACTCCGCAGCCCCTGGCGCCGTGCGTGAGCCCTCTTCCGTGCCTGAGGACTGGCCTGTTCTGGACGTTTCCTATCCATGGGGTCCCACACCGGGTGTCCTTCTAGGGCTGGCTTCTCTCCCTGAGCCTCGTGGGTTCAAGGTCCACCCACGTGGCAGCCTGTGTCAGAGCTTCACTCCTTTTCATGGCTGAGTAATATTCCACTATGTGCATGGACCCCAGGCTGTTTATCCATCCATCCATCATCCATCCATCCACCACCCACTCATCCATCACCCAAGCATCCATTATCCATCCATCCATCACCCATCCATCATCCATCAACCATCATCCATTAAATCTCCCCCTCCACGCGCGCACACACACACACAGCTTTAAAGCTGAGCAAACTCATGGAGGAAAATAATCACCAGTGCCCCCCTGGTGGCTGACCTCAGGCAGCCCCGTAACTCAATACGCATGACAAAGACGCCAGCTCTTCCTGACCCTTCCTCCACCAGGGGCAGAGGGACGTAAAGACAGAGGAGGAGAAGGGACGTAAAGACAGAGGAGGAGAAGGGACAACGACGCCGGCTGAGGACCGCTTCTCTTCTGCTGCATCTCTCTACAAGCACGTGCTCAATAGCTGCGCTGGACCACGGGCTCCCCAGGGCTGCCGGCCACGGGCATGCGGACGCGGGCGGAGAACACACGCCGAGGGGGTGCCCGCTCCAATTTCCTGGAACCCTGGACCCCATGAGAAGGCAAACCTTGGAGGAAACGGGTGTTTCACAAGAGGCGGTGGCTGCTGATAAGGAAGACGTGATTTCAAAACCTCCAGGCATGGGCTGGGGCCCAGCTCCGACGGGGACTCTTGTGAAAGCCTTGTGGTGCCTCAAGAAAATAGGAAAGAGGAGGCTATCGATGGGAGGGAGGCTCGTTATCACCACGGACGCAGAGCCTGTGACCCCAAGATACCTCGGCCCAGCGAGCCATGCCAGGTGGTACCTGCGATAACCGGCCAGGGGTTACCGGAGGCTCCCCAGCGCCAGCTGCGACAACCAGTCCCCGGGGAATGGGCTTCTCCTGGGAACAACAGCTCCAGTGGGTGGTGGGCTTGGCCCCAGGGAGCTTCTAATGCAGGAGGATGGATGTAAATTAAAAACCAGAAGAGCTCCCTGGTCGCTCAGGGGGTTAAGGACCCAGCGTTGTCATGGGAAAGTGCCTGGTTCCCGGGAGCAGTGGCTGCCAGGCCGGGGGACGGTCTGCGACAACAGGGCTGCTGGTTCCCGCAGGGGTTGGAGGGCAGGCCTCACCCTGCCACAACCGGGGCGCTAGGTCGGGGGGATCTCAGAAACTGGAGTGTCCTTGCCGGGGGCGGGGGTGGGGGTGGGCAGAGCGCGGCCCGGAGGCCGGCTGCGATTTTGCTGGGAAGCACTGTCCGGGAAGCCCCTCCTCTCCGGGGAATCCCGCGGGCAACTGGCAACCGTCAGGGTCACGGACGCCAGGCTCGTCTGAGCCCGGGGACGAGGCCAGCCCTGTGCCGGAATCCGGCCGTCGAGGGGCTGCCTGATTGCGGCCCCGCGGGGCTGGAGGGTCTCAAGCCCGGGGCCGCGTGGCTGCCGGGTCCCCGACCTCCGCCCCCGTGGCCGCGGGTCTGCCCTGCGCGTCTGCAGAGCTGGGCGTGGGCCGGCGAGGGAGGGCAGTTCGGGTCCCGGGCTCGCGGCGTGGGCCTCTCAGGTCGCGAGGCTGCCCCGGGCGAGCTGTGGCTTGGAGGCTGGCATCCGAGACCCCCTCTCCCACCCCTGCTCAGGCCCGAGCTGCGTTCTCTCCAATCCCCACACCCAGACATGCCCCATGCGGCCTGGCCCCAGCTTTCCCGGGCTGTGCTGGGACCACGCCCTGTCCAGCTACAGAGAGCGCCACGCGAAGTCCACGGGCGGGGGTGCAGGGCGGCAGGTGAGACCCCTCCCTTCAAGAAAGGACACCTTGGAGTTCCCATCGTGGCTCAGTGGTTAATGAATCCGACTAGGAACCATGAGGTTGCGGGTTCGATCCCTGGCCTTGCTCAGTGGGTTAAGGACCCGGCGTTGCCGTGAGCTGTGGTGTAGGTTGCAGACGCGGCTCGGATCCCGCGTGGCTGTGGCTGTGGCGAAGGCCGGCGGCTACAGCTCCTGTTAGACCCCTAGCCTGGGAACCTCCATATGCCGCGGGTGAGGCTCTAGATAAAGGCAAAAAGACAAAAAAAGACAAAAAAAGAAAGGACACCCTCTCTGCAATTCTGGGGGGCAGAGTCTGCCCTCAGGATGGACCAGCTGGACGCAGCCCCGTCCACGCCACAGGCCACAGGGTGAGGGGCGAGAGGTCCTCTCACCCTGAGTGTCCCCCCCGCTGGGCACACAGGCGGTTTGCAACGCATGCACACAGAGACGCAAGCTTTTCTCTTCAACACACACACACACAAACACAAACACACAGTGTGTCCTCACGGATACTAATAGGTTCTTAACCCCCGAGCCACAGCGGGAACTCCCAGGATATTGTTACAATCCCAGGATACAGGCGTGCTCAGACGTCACAGCCGTGCTGTACACTACAGACGCGAGGTCGCACGTAACAGGCGGGTGCCTTGTGTGGCAGCAGGTCAAGCGCGCGGCCTGCCTGCAGCTCTAGAGCAGCTCGCAGCGGCGGTGCGGGTTCAGCTCCTGGCCCGGGAACTTCCCCTTGCCACAGGTGCGGCCGAAACCAACCCGAAGCCGAAACACACGTATCGAATATTTAACTGTTAGCGTCCCTCGGCGCAGTCAGACACCCCACATGAGGTCATGGATGTCCGTGATGCATCACGTGGATACAGACGTTAAGTGGTGTGCACCTCATGGCCGGTGCCTGAGCACACCTGTGCCCCAGGGTTAGAAGAATATCCCAGGAGTTCCCGCTGGGGATCAGCGGGTTAAGGACCTGACTGGTATCCACGAGGATGCGGGTTCGATCCCTGGCCTCGCTCAGTGGGTTACGGATCCAGCGTTGCCGTGAGCTGTGGTGTAGGTCACAGATGCAGCTTGGAACTGGTATTGCTGTGGCTGTGGTGTAGACCGGTAGCTGCAGGTCCGATTTGACTCCTAGCCTGGAAACCGCCATATGCCACAGGTGTGGCCTTAAAAATAATAGCAATAATAATATTCTCTGCCTGTGTGTGCTCTACGCAGCTGTGTGACAGCAAACCTTGATACAAGGGGGTCTTGCAGCTGTTTCTTCCTAGAGTGAGAGTCCCACGTTTTTTCAGCCTGTTATTACGGCGTTTTGAGGACACACGCAGATGAAAGCATCGTCCCAACCCGGACCTCAGTAGATGCTGTTGGGAGGACGCGAGCCGGATGCCTGGATGGCAAGGGGCTTAAACCCATCACTGCGCCGTCCGCTGGCCGATGTCAGCTCTCGGCTGTGACCTCCGTTCCTGTGCGTGGGCTCAGCCGAGGGCGGCCTGGGAAGGCTGTCCTGGGCCGTGCTTGCGGGCAACTGACCCTCTGAGTCTGTGGGGGCGTCCGCCAGCTCCCACACCCCTCCCTGCGTGCCTGGGAGCCCACTTCCCAGAGAGAGCTGCCGGTGGGCGTCCGATGGGCCCGTGGCCGTGCGGTCCCCTGCCGACGGACGGTGGGCGGAGCTTCCGGGCTGCGGGAAGCTCTGCCGGCCCCGCCCCCTGGTTGCGCCAGCTGGGTCCCCGGGGGCTTCGGCGGGGGCCGGGGGCTGGGTCGGGGGCTGCCATTCTGGTCTGTCGGGGGCCCCAGCCCTCCCATCCCCATTTCCCTGTTTCTGTTCCTCCTGGTGCCTCCCCGGCCCTCCTGGGGGGCGGGGCGGGGCGGGGGTGATGATTCTGGGCACAGGATGGAAGGTGGCCCACCCCCGGCCACCCACCCCGGTTGTGTGATGGACTGAGCACCAGGAAGGAGACAGCCGCCGGCAGCTGGGGGCAGGCAGGTGCAGACGGACCCGGCTCCCCAGACCGACGGCAGTTCTGCAGAGGGCGGGGCCCAGGTGACTCACCTGCCCGCGGGTCTCGCTCACTCCGCGCCGGCTGTGCCCCCGTCCCCAGCCTTGTCTGCTCCCCTCGCTGCGTCCAGAGACTCCCAGACACGAAACCTCAGGTCCTGCCCCTGGTTAGACGGACACTGGCGGGGCTGGGGGGCAGCCTTCCTCAAACAGACCCGTCACAGCGGGCTCCTCGCTGGTCCTCCCTGGCCCCGCGGCCACGCAGCCGGGCCTCCGTCAGCAAGGATCCGGGGGTTTGTGCTGCACCTGCTGGGGTGCTTCTGGGCTGGGTCTCCCCCGCAGACAGTTAGGCCTCAGCTTTCTTGGGTCTGCTGAGCCTGGAGGCTCCCAGATGGTTTTCTATGTCTCTTCCTTTTTTTCTTTATTTTATTAGGATTTGGGGCATATGCGGTGGGGAGAGAGGAAAGGAAGGGGGGAGATGAAGGAAGGAAAAAAAGAAAGGGAAAGAAAGAAAGAAAGGGAAAGAAAGAAAGAGAAAAGGAAAGAAAGAAAGAAGGAAGAGGGAGAGAAAAAAGGGAGAGAGAAAGAATGAGAGAGAGAAAGGAAGGAAGAAAGAAGGAAAGAAGGAAGGAAGGAAAGAAAGAAAGAAAGAGGAGGGAGAGAAAGAAAAGGAGAGAGAAAGGAAAGAAGGAAGGAAGGAAGGAAGAAAGAGAAAGAAAGAAAGAAAGAAGGAAGGAAAGAAAGAAAGACTAAGAAGGAACCAGAAGCCCCTGTCACCTGGTGCTGATGCTGGGTATCCCGGGAGGGAGATGTCTACACCACAGGGGTCCCTCTGACTCACTTGTTCCAGCCACACGGCCCTTATCAGAGTCCTGGGCTGGGGGAGAGCTGGCGCATGTTGTCATGGGGGGCCACCTCCGAGGCCAGTTTGGTGTCCTTATCTGTCGACAGCCCCACTTCTGCAGAAGTGGCCCGCTTCCTCGGTGCCCCCGTCCCCTGCCGTCCCCTGTCCCCCCCGCCACGGCCCCGTGTCCTCTGACCGGCCTCTGCCCCCCGCCCTCCACCTCCCAGCCTCTCGCCTGCTCTCTGTGCCCCCGGGGCTTCCCCTCCCGAGACCCGCTGCCTGGGAGAGGGGCGGTTGGGGCGACCCCATGGGCAAAGTCCCCACTGGACTGACCGTTATTCCTCAGCCTTGTCACCTGTTCTCCCGTCCCCCACCTGCCCTAGAAGCCCTCCCCGTCACCCTGCTTCCAACTTAGACCAAGAGGGACAGCGATTCAAGATGTGTTCCCCAAGTGGTCACTGCCCATCACGCATTTCAGAATCGGCTCCGTTCTCAGCAAGACGCTCATCACTCGTGACGAGGGATGGGGGGGTCTGCTCCTTGCTCTGGGGACACAGCTTTCGTCTCCCGGCCGGCGGGTCAGCCGCCAGGACACATGCCCCACGGCAGGTGCGTGATCCTTACGAAGGACCCCAGACTGATGACTTAAAACCACAGCCCTCCACCCGCCCCCATCCTGGGGACCAGCCGTCTGAGGTCAAGGGCTCCCAGGGCCGCGCTCCCTCCAGAGGCTCCAGGGGAGGGTCCTTCCTGCCTCTTCCAGCTTCTGGGGGCTCCGGGCAGCCCTGGGCTGGTGGCCGCCTCCCTCCCTTTCATCTCTGTCTCCGTCTTCACGTCGCCACCTTTTCCTAAGGGCAGAAGTCCCATGGGACGTGGGGACCAGCCTGGGCCGGCAGGACTCTGCCTTGTCTCAATCCCACCCCCAGCGACAACGCTGTTTCTGAATAAATTCGGGCTGTGTGATGCCGATGGATGGGCCCGGGACAGGCGGGGGCGGGGGGGACGACAGACCTGAAAGCCCCGAGGAGACTCCAGGACCGCCCCCCACCCCCAGCCCCGCCACCCGAGGTGAGGCTGCAGGGTTGACAGCTGGGCAGGACGCCTGCAAGCCCCCTGGAGGGACTCCGGCCGAAGGAGGGACGGCCAGCGCCTCGGGGACACGGGGTGACCTCGCCGTCCCCAAGCGGGTCTTTTGCATGAGTCCGTGGAGGAGGCCAGGTTCCCAGCCGTTCGCGCTGCCGGCTGTAACCCGGGCGTCGGCTCCAGGAAGCGGCCGGCCAGACATTAGGAGTGTAACAAAGAGGAAGCCACAGACAGAAGTGAGAACGGGGGAAAAAGATACTTGGAAAGAAAGAACGTTGCTTCTGCGAGGGCACACACCCCAGATGCCGGTTCTAGGAGGGGCGTCCGGAGGAGGGGTGCCCCTGACCTGGTCACGGGCCACATCCCCGGCCTCATTGGGCCTGGCTCTTAGGGGTGGGGCCGCCCCCGGAGGCTATAAAAATCTTGCAGGGTGAAAAGCAAGGCTCTGTCTCCTTCCAGAGGCTGCCCGTAACTCAGCCGTGAAAATAAGACCGGGAGGAGCCCAGGGTACCCCCGGCCCTGCCCCCCGCCCCGTGAGGAGCCAGGGGTGCCCCCCCAGCCCCCCAGGATCCACGCCGAGAGGGGGCAGCCTTTCCCCCCCGGACTTGGCCCTGCTTCCCAGGTAAGTGCCAGATGGGAGGGGGGTCGCAGATGGGAAAGACATGCAGCGGCCACTGAGGTCTCTGAGGACCCAAGGCTCCTGGGGGGCAGGGGGACTGCCGGGATTTGCACGCGGCTCGTGGCCTCTGAGATGCAACACACTGCCGCCTCGGAGGCTGGACGCCCAAGGGTGCTGCTGAGTTTCTCGCTGACAGGAGGGCGCTGTCACCTCTACTGGGGTGGACGCTCTCAGTGCGGGGTCGGGGGGGCTTGCGCACCTCTGTGTCACACACTGGGTCCGACGTGGCTACCGGACATGTGAGCTGGACGGACTGGCCGCCCCAGGACGAGAGCCGGCCCCGAACCGCGGCCCGCTGCCCTCTCGCCGGCTCTCGCAGCCCCGGCTCTGGGCTGGAAGTGTCCAGGACCCATGGCCGCCATCCGGCCCTGACCTCCGGGGCCTGGCCAGCTCACCCAACGGAGGGGCGACCCTTTGTACCTGGGGACGGCGGGGACGCCTCCCGACGCCTCTCCTGGTGGGTGGTTGATTCGGGTCTCACCCGCACCCCCGCCCCCGTAAGGAAGAAGCACATGGGGGGGTCAGCCTTGGGGTGAAGCCTGTGCACCAGCTGTCATCAGTGGGGGCCCTGCCAGCCCTGGGGAGCCTCCTGGACGCCCGGGGCCTGGACGGGGGAGCCGGGGAGCCCCCTTGTAGAGCTGGGGTTGGGCGTCCTGATGGGGGGCTGGGAAGGCTCTGAACGAGGTGACATGGGGGCTCGTGTGGGGTGATCCCGGGGGGGCCTGGGGCCCTGGGGAGGGGGCGGCCCCAAGCAGGCCAGGGTCTCCGCTTCTGTGGCCGCCCCGAGCTGGCGCCCGGGCGTCAATGGCGTTGGCGGGAGGTGACTCAGGTGGGGAGGAAGCGGGGCGTCCAGCAGGACCCACTGTCACGGGCGGCGGGGGGCGGGCGGAGGGGGCAGGAGCTGGGCCTTCGGGGGGGCGTCCAGGAGACCCGACCTGCGGAGGGAGCTTCACGGGGACCCGGGGAAAGCCCGAGGGGACGTTGAGACCACGCGGGGCCGGGTCGCTGTATCGCTCCAGGCAGGAAAATCGGTCTGTGCTGATTTCATGCTTTTAATGGGACTTCCTGCCACTGTTCTGCGATCCCGGTGTTTCCTGTACCCCCGGGGGCACGCGCTTTCCGGGCTCCAGGCGGGGCTGCGGCCAGGAGCGCCCGCAGAGCCCAGGGCGAGGCCCTCTAGAGAAAGGCTCACACATACCCGGGCACGGTCCCGCAAGTGCAGAGGCGTGTGTCCACACACGCAGTCCACGAAAGCACACACCAGCATGCACACGTGCACACACATGCATCTGCAGGACACACACACTGTGACGCATGCACACATATGCAGACACACGGATACACACCCACACGCAGACACGCACGCATGACCGCACGCAAGCACACACAGACACGCACGCCCACTCCACGTGTCGTATGTCACACAGATACGCACGCGCAGACACACACAGACACGTACTGCGTGCACACTCACGCACACCCTTGCAGAACACACAGGCGGTGCCCGCAGATGCATGCACAAGCCACACGCGTGTACGCAGGCACACACGTGCACACAGACGCGTACCCACGTGTGCACACGCTGCTCTAGACGGGCCTCCCTCCTGGAAGCAGCACGAGCTGCCCTGGGGGCTTGGCCCCGCCCGGCCCCCGCCCCGCAGCCCCCGACGCGGTCACTCTGTCTCTCCTCCAGCGCAGCCCTCGCTCCCGTGGGACCTGCCGTGGCCATGGCTTTGCTCTGGCTGGCGGTGCTGCTGACGCCTGTCTCCTGCCTTCTGTCAATGCACCGGGGTAGGTCAAGCCAGAGGGAAACCCGCGTGCGGCCTGTGGCCCCCGCGCGCTGGGCTGGTTTTCCGTCACAGCGCTGTCGCCGAGGCCAGCGGAGCTCGCGGGTTATTCGGAGACGTTTCCTGCACTCGGGCCCCTCTTGCAAACGGGTACCTCGGTGCCGGGCGGTGCCTCTTGCCACGGTCCAGTTGGTGCGCCCGGAGACCGTGGGGGTTCCGGGCTGCCGGGCTGCGTCGCTCGTCCGGGACTTAGGGCTGTCCTCCTCCCGGGCGGCGAGGAGACCGTGGCCAGACCAGGGCGAGCGCCCTTGCGTGGAGAGAGCGCCCCACGTCCACGCCGTGCCGTCCTCACGCGCAGGACCTGCAGACGGCTCTTTACCAGGCTGAGCTCGTGGGGTCCTCGCCCACAGCGACGGGTGCCTTAGAAAGAGGGGACGTTGGGACAGACCGAGCTGGGGAGACGCAGCCCCCAAGGCCAGGAGCGGCCCCAGAGGCTGGAGAGGTCGTCCGTCTGAGCGTCCACGTGGCTCAGCGTGTCCCCCCCCGGCCTCCGGGACTGCGAGGGAGAAGCGTGGACGTCATCGGAGACGCCGCGTGCACCGTGCCTTTGACGGGCAGACCGGCAGGGCACCCCAGCCCGCTCGTCTCGCTTTCCTATGCGGACTTCTTTAGGGGGGCAGCTAGGGTCTCCTCGGTCTCTGGGAGGCTCCCTGATATTCAGTCGTGATGACGATGGACAGGAAATGATTTTAGAAATGGTGACGACGAGTTCCCGTCACGGCTCAGCGGGTTAAGAACCCGACTAGTGTCCGTGAGGATGCAGGTTCGATCCCTGGCCTCGCTCGGTGGGTTAAGGATCCGGCGTTGCCGTGAGCTGGGGTGTAGGCTGCAGACGCGGCTCGGATCTGGTGTTGCTCGGGCTGTGGTGAAGGCCGGCGGCTACAGCTCCACTTTGACTCCAGCCTGGGAACCACCATGTGCTGCAGGTGTGGCCCTGAAAAGACAAAAAAAAAAAAAAAGCAGATGTTGATGGGACTCAGTAGTAACTTTCCATGGGGACGGGAACAGACAGGGTGCAAAGCCCCGAGCTGGCCGTGGCCACCTCTGACCATCAGTGTCCGGTGGCCCTTGGGTGACAGGTGCGGCCGGGGGAGATATTCTGGAAGAGGGGCCAGGAGTCAGCGGGGACCCCCGGAGGTAGCCCACATCCTCAGCTGCGTGGAAAGAGACTGGACGTTGCTCGGGTGCCTGGCACGCTGGGGTGAGAGACCAGGCTGCACACGAGCGCGATGCAAGGAGTAGGGGGGCCCAGCAGGCGTCCGTGCTGCCTCGGGGTGGGTCTGCACACAAGCCCCCACCATCAGGGACCCCTGGCTGAGAGGTGGACCCTGCACAGGGCCCAAGGGGGGCACGTTTGCCTCGGCCTTGGGTCCGGTTCCCAGAGCTGGCCAGCGTGGGCCAGGCTGCAGCCAGCAGGACCCCAGGCCGTCCATCCCCCCACCAGAGGCTCGATGGCGGCAGCTGCCTGGGCGCCGTCGGCTACGGTCACGGCCAAAACATTTCGTAACCTCGAGAATTTCGTTCGTGCATTTCCTCAAATAGTGGTAGAATTCAGATGGCCCATCTGTGTGTGTGTCTGTGTGTGTGTGCGTGTGTGTGTTTGTGTGTGTGTGTGTGTGTGTGTTGGGGGGCCTCTTAGGGGCTGCCGCTGATTTTCAGCTCAGGCTACCTTAATAACAACAGTAGTCTGGGGGATCTCAAGTGACAGGTATTTATCACAGTCCTGGGGAGCAGACTCTGAGGTCAAGGGGTCCCAGGGTCGCGCTCCCTCCGGAGGCTCCAGGGGAGGGTCCTTCCTGCCTCTTCCAGCTTCTGGGGGCTCCGGGTGGCCCTGGGCTGGTGGCCGCCTCCCTCCCGTCTCTGCCTCCGTCTTCCCGTGGCTTCTCCTCTGTGTCTGGGTCTCCTCTTGTGTCTCTTAGG
>PVHT021183671.1:126578-168894 GCA_004024745.2 Catagonus wagneri | reverse complement strand
CCCTTCCCGTGGCTTCTCCTCTGTGTCTGGGTCTCCTGTTGTGTCTCTTAGGAGGACACTGTCCTTGGATGGACGGCCCCCTCATCCAGGAGGACCTCCTCTCAGACCCTTCCCGTGGCTTCTCCTCTGTGTCTGGGTCCCCTCTTGTGTCTCTTAGGAGGACACTGTCCTTGGATGGAGGGCACCCTCATCCAGGAGGGCCTCCTCTCAGACCCTTCCCATGGCTTCTCCTCTGTGTCTGGGTCTCCTCTTGTGTCTCTTAGGAGGACACTGTCCTCGGATGGAGGGCCCCCTGATGCAGGAGCACCACCTCCTCTCAGTTCTCTCGCTTCACCACGTCTGTCAGGACCCCGTTTCCAGATAAGGTCCCGTCCTGAGGTCTCGGGGTCAGGACGTCACCGGGCGGAGGACACGGCGCGCTTTATCCCACGTGCCTCCGCTCCGGAACAGACCGGAGGAACCAGGACCCCAGCGTCACGGCCCCCCGTCCCCTCGGAGGCGTCTGGAGAGGGTCCCAGGGGAGCTTTGATGGATCAGAGCAGATCCATCCTTTGATGGATCTGTTCATTTCCTGGGGCAGAACTCGGTCGCGGGGCTCTGCCCGGGGTTGAGAGCGGCGGGCGGCGGGGATCCAGGAGCATCGGGCGGGCAGCGGGCAGGCTCCGGGTCCCGTGCCCCCCCCCCACGGCCTGCCTTTGCCTGTCTTGTCCAGGGGCCGAGGGGTCTGCCTTCGCTGAGGTCACCTCAGCCCTGTGAGTGATTTGCGACCAGTGACCACAGACGGGAAGTGGGCTGTTTTCTACGAACCAGGGCGCTCTGAAATTCTAGCCCCCCCCCCCACCAGCCCCCCAGAACGGCAACTTTGGTGGAGTTGTGTAAGACAGGCCGCGGGCGCAGGACATGGTGAAATAGAAGCATTAAAGCCGGACCTGGAGCTCCCGTCGTGGCTCAGTGGTTAACGAATCTGACTAAGAACCATGAGGTTGCGGGTTCGATCCCTGGCCTCGCTCAGTGGGTTAAGGATCCGGCGTTGCTGGGAGCTGTGGTGAAGGTTGCAGACGCGGCTCGCATCCCGCGTTGCTGTGGCTGTGGCGAAGGCTGGAGGCTACAGCTCCTGTTAGACCCCTAGCCTGGGAACCTCCATATGTCACGGGTGCGGCTCTACATAAAAGGCAAAAAGACAAAAAAAAAGCCAGACCCTGCCTTGTGCACGGCAGCCAGAGGCAAGGCCAGTCTCTCACCGCTGAGTCTGAATGAGTGTAAAGTGGCTTTTGTGCACTTTATCAGACTGATAACATTTCCTTCCATTCCTAGTCCGCTGAGGGTCTTTTAATCCCAAAGGAGCGCTAAATACTGCCAGATGTTCTCCTACCTCTATGGAGAAGGTGTGTTTTCTGTTAAAAAGGGTGAGTTATACCAGACGTTAAACCCACGTTACGGGGAGTTCCCATCGTGGCTCAGGGGGTTAAGGACCTGACATAGTGTCTGTGAGGTTGCAGGTTTGATCCCTGGCCTCACTCAGGGGGTTAAGGGTCCAGCGTGGCCTCGAGCTGTGGCGTAGGTCACAGATGCAGCTCAGATCTGAAGTCTTTGCACTCTGAAGTTTCTTAAGGTCACAGCCAGTGCGGGCTTGCTTTTGTGTGTCTAGTCATTTTTTATCAGGGGCTGGACATTGTCCAAGGGGGTGGGTGAGGGTCAGCCTCGGTTGCCCTCTTTATTTTATTCTAACTTAATTTAATGTAATTTAATTTTTTTGTTCTTTTTGTCTTTTTAGGGCTGCACCTGTGGCATGTGGAGGTTCCCAGGCTAGGGGTTGAATTGCAGCAGTAGCCACCGGCCTATACCAGGGGTTGAATTGCAGCAGTAGCCACTGGCCTACACCACAGCCACAGCAACGCAGGATCCAAGCCGCGTCTGCAACCTACACCACAGCTCACGGCAGCGCCGGATCCTTAGTCCACTGAGCAAGGCCAGGGATCGAACCTGCAACCTCATGGTTCCTAGTCAGGTTCGCTAACTGCTGAGCCATGATGGGAACTCCTTGGCTTCCTCCTTAAAAATGGGCAGTTTTGTTGTGCAGATCAGTCCTTTATTGTTGGGTCAACTTGTTTGTAAACTTGTTTCAGGGAGAGTCACCTTTATTTAGTTTGTTTGTTTGTTTGTCTCTGACAACAAAGGCAGGACCCTTCTGGGGTGTTTCCTAGCTGCTCTGCATGTTCAGCGAGAAATCTCCACCTTGAACCTTTGGAACACAAATGTCTTTCACCCCAGATAAACTTTCAGAATTGCACCTCCCAGGCACTTTCTTTCCACCAGCTTGCGAGAGTCGTGTGCTGCCTCTTTGGGGGCGACGGAAAATAGCTGATTTCGGAGTTTCCTGGTGGCTCGGCAGGTTAAGGACGTGGAAGTTCCTGGGATGGAGAGTGAATCCATGTCACGGGAGTGACCCGAGCCCCGGCAGGGACAGTGCTGGATCCTTAATCTGCTCAGCAGGCAGGGAACACCTCTATTCACATGGCGTATATTTATACATATATATTATTCTATAAAAACATGGTCTATTGCAATTAGCACAGTATCCCAAAATCTCAGTCCGTAAGAGAGACTTCGATCAGCTGTCTCAGCCCGAATTTGGTTCTCAGTGCAAACGGTGGGCTGTGAATGAAATACGTGGTTAGGCAAGGGCGCTCCCGCATGCATGGGGCGGCAGAAAGGACTTGCTTTGCTGATTTCTGTCCCCCGTTGTTGGGAGGGTGGGTTGGCGGGGTCCATGAGGAGCTGGCGCGGCTTGGTGTCCGCGGGCTCCCAGCAGCCGCCTAGACCTGGACTTGCCCAGCATAACTGAGCAGGACAAAGGGGGCCCCTGGGGACGCTGGCTTCAGCACGGTCTGCACCCCTTGGAGCCTGTGAGCCCCTGAACGTTGCAGATGCAGACCCACCGATTAAGAACCTGAGGATGGAGCCGGAAAGAAGACGGCTGAGCTGGGACCTCCACAGAAATGTGTCGGAAATCATGTGTTTCATCAATTCAAAACAGGACAGACGAAAGGTAACCCCACTCCCTGTACTTAGCTCCAGGCGTTCACGCCGTCCCGGGCCCCCCAGAGCCAGCCGCACCCCAGGCCGCACTCATCTCGGATGTCACAGGGACGTGGGTTCTACCGGGGGCGCCTGGTCCCTGAGACGGCTGGGGTGGTGCCCGTTGGACGGGTGTGGATGCACGCGGGCTGGGTTGCTGCAGGTGGACCTGAGCCCGGCTGAACGTCAGAGGCCGGGAGCCACTGCCCCCTCCCCCGCTGCCACCCCACAGCCCCCGAGGGTCCAGAGGGCGTGAGGATCCAGGTGGATCTCCTGGGCAGGTGTCGGTGAGAAAGCCAAGCACCGGAAATGTCGCAGGAAGGAAAGAACACCTGTCAGTTCCTTGAGAATAAACTAGGTCCTCTCCCATCAATATTATTATCATTATTCTTATTATTAGAGTTGATTGACAGCATGGAGTCCATTTCTGCTGTGCAGTGCAGTGACCCGGTTGTACATATACACGCATTTTTTTTCTCATATCATCTTCCATCGTGGTCTGTCCCAAGAGACTGGACTTAGTTCCCTGGGCTGGACGGCAGGACCTCACAGCTGATCCATTCTCAGTGTCATAGTCTGCATCCACGGACCCCAAACTCTCCGTCCAGCCCACTCCTTCCCGTAACCACAAGTCTGCTCTCTGTGTCTGTGAGTCTGTTTTTGCTGTTTTTTTTTAATTTAATTTTAAATCAAAGCGATAGCTGCATAGGGATTAAAGAGTGAAACCGTGGTACAAGGTCCGTGATGACAAAACAGCAGCCCCCACTCCGGCCTCAGAGACACCACTTTTGGTCTTTTTTAGCCTATTTCTGTTGTTCTATTCCTCTGTGTCTCTACAACACAGATGCTGGATGAATTCAGTTTGGGGAAAAAATCGTGGATTTTCGTTCTAAGGGACACGAGGCTTGACTTTTTCTTTCCTGCTCCCGACTGACCTGCCCAATATGTCTCAGCCTCTGTTCTCTGTCTGTCTGTCTCTCTCCTACCCCCACCGCCGCTATGGATGCTGTGACTTTGAGAGTGGGTCCTCTACGGTTTTTTCACTCTAGAGACTCTGTTTCCTGTTTCTGGGTCTCTGCTCACAGTGACTAGACACTCTCTGTCAGGCACAAAACAACAGGTACTGCAACATTCCGGCCATTCCCTGCCGGGTGACCAACTACACCGTGTCCGTGACCAAAGGGCCGCCGTTCTCCGCGTGGATGCTGTATCCTGAGCCGGGTGAGCGGGACGCGCGCGGGGGAGGGGAGGGGCGGGGTTTGCATGCGACATCCCTTCATGTGCTTTTTTTTTTAGGGCCACACACACGGCATCTGGAGGTTCCCAGGCTAGGGGTCGAATCAGAGCTGTAGCTGCGGGCCTAGAGCACAGTCACAGCAAGGATGGATCCTTAACCCACTGAGCGAGGCCAGGGATCGAACCTGGGTCCTCACGGATACTAGGCAGATTTGTTTCCGCTGAGCCGCTCTGAGGGCCTCTACCTTGAGCGTGGGTGTGTCCCACCGCCAGAGGGCGCGCAGGGCTCACGGGGCGATGTTACCGCGGCTGGAGCCAGAGGCGACCCTCGGGTGTCCACAAGGGCCTCGGGGTCGGAGCTTCCCTCTAGAACCGGACCCCCTTTTGCTCCGCTTCTTGACAAGCCCAGAAGGGAACCCCAAGGCGGCGGCGGAGAACCTGACCTGCTGGATTCACGACTTGCACTTTCTGACGTGCAGCTGGGCGCGGGGCAGCGCGGCGCCCCCGGACGTGCGCTACCGTCTCTACCTGGAGAAACCAGGGTGCGTGTGGCCGCCGGCGCGCGGGGCTCCCCGGGGCGTGGGCGTTCAGGGCTCCGCGGGGCGCGCAGGGCAGCCCCCGGCGAGGGCGCGGGGCCGCTGTGACCGCCCGGCCCGACGCAGGTCCCGTCAGACGTGGGAGTGTGTCCATTACGAAGATGACCCGTGGGGCACACACGTCCAGTGTCGCTTTGACCTCTCCACGCTGTCCGACAAACTGAGCCGGGTAGCCAGGTTCCTGGTCAAGGGCACCACCAGCAGCGGCTCCGGCGTCCCCTGCGCCGAGCGCACGGACCAGTTGCCCCAAATTGGTAAGAAGCTCCGCGGGTCCCCTCACCTGCCGTCCTCCACTTTGAGCGGCTTTGAGCGTCTCCTGTCCCGGTGCGCACAGCTGGGACAACACCCGCGGGGTATGGAGGTTCCCAGGCTAGAAGTCCAATCCGAGCTGCAGCTGCCAGCGTACACCACAGCCGCAGTGACGCCCGATCCTTAACCCGCTGAGCGGGGCCAGGGATCGAACCCCCATCCTCGTGGATACTAGTCAGAGCGTCCTAGCACTTAGCCTGCTGAGCCACCGTGGGGACCCCTCCTTCCTCTTCTTAGAAGGAGCCCTTCGTGGGTGCCTTGGCCCTGGTCACCTCTCAAAGGCCCCAGCGCCCAAACCAGCGCTTTGGGAATCAGGGCTTCCACACAGGAACTGGGGTGGCTGGCGGCGGGGGACACACATTCAGCTCGCTGCGGCTGCCACCTCTTCCTGGGCCCCGGGGTGGCGTTCTGAGAGCACAGGTGGTCTGTGGCCCCCGCTTGAGGGCAGATCCGCCGTGAGGCCCGGGCGGGGGCGGGGGCGGGGGCCCTCAGGCTCCTAGCCCCTCTCCAGGCCCCGTGTCACAGGTTTTTGGAACACAAAACCCCCCTGAGCAAAGCGAGGTCAGTATTATAGCCCTTAAATGAGACCCCCCACCTCCTCCGCCAAAGTGTGACAGCTTCAAGCCCCCGTGAAGCCTGGATCGCTCCCGCTCCTAGCAGGAAATCCCGTGAATGGGGAGGCATGGGGGCCAAGGCGGGGCCTGTGGTTTAGAGGTGGGTGGGGGCGGGCGGTGGGTGTCTGGGTGGACCCCTGAGGGGAACAGACTGGCCCTGGGCGGGGCGGGGGGGCAGCTGTCCTGGGCTGGGGGATGGGCAGCAGGGGGGCCTTGCTGCTGGACCGGGCTTTGTCCTTCTGCCCGCAAGCGTGGACCTGGGGACCAGAAATGACGGGGAGAGAACAGGGCTGCCGTGGGGTGTGTGCCTGGAACGCTGAGAAGGACGGGGTCTCAGTGGGCAGGGTCTCCCCCAGCCCGTGTCTGACAGCTGTTCCTCAGGCTAACTGACACTAACCTTCCCAACATGGGCTTGTCACTTGGATCTGTCTCGTACGTCTATATATATATTTGCTAAAAAAAAAAAAGAAAAAAGAAAAAAATATATATATTTGCTTTTGTGGAAGTTCCCAGGCTAGGGGTCAAATCGGAGCTGCAGCTGCAGGTCTACACCACAGCCAGAGTAATGCCGGATCTTTAACCACTGGGCGAGGCCGGGGATCGAACCTGTATATTCATGGATACTAGTCGGGTTCATGACCCGCTGAGCCACCAGAGGAACGCTCGTGTCTCTCGATATTTTTTTGCCCATTTTTTAACATTTGAATGACATTCTCCTGTCTTTCCCCCCGAGTTGAAGGAGGTCCACTTTATTTTGTTCTCTTTAAATGCATTTTTTCTTTTTTGCCCCGCCCGGTGGCATATGGAGTTCCCGGCCCAGGGATCAGATCCGAGCCGCCACTGCAACCTGCAGGCTGCAACTGCAGCAACGCTGGACTCTTTAACCCGCTGTACAGGGCTGGGGATCGAACCTGCATCCTGGCACTGCAGAGACGGCCCATCCTGTTGTGCCCCAGCGGGAACTCCGAGGCCTATTTTAAAAGTATCTCCAGGAACCAAAAAATAAAAAAAAATTTTGGGGTCGACTTTCACTACTAAAATTGCCTTATTTTTTTTTCTGTCCTAGAAATACTAACTGCCCCCAACATCACAAAGAGTTGGTGTAACCAAAGCTATTCGATCATGTGGTGGCAACTGCAGAGTAACTTTAACTTCGATTTCAAGTATGAAGTTCAGATACAGAAGGTAAACCGTCCCCCCCGCCCCCGCCCCCGGGGGCATGGCTTGCATGGACGTAGCCCGTGGACGCTGGGGTTGCTGGGCCCAAGGAAAGGGGAGTCGGACGACAAAGGAGCTCGAGCCAATTCAGAGCGGCTGGCAGGGAGCTCCCCTCATGGCTCATCCAGTTAAGAACCCGACTGAGGACGGGGGTTCGATCCCTGGCCCCGCTCAGTGGGTTAAGAATCCCATGAGGTGGGGTGTAGGTCGCAGATGCAACTTGGATCCCATGCTGCTGTGGCCGTGGTGTAGACCTGCGGCTACAGCTCCAATTCGACCCCTAGACTGGGAACTTCCCTAGACCACAGGTGTGGCCCTGAAAAAAAAAAGGGTCTGGCGGATTGAGAGAGGCCTTGGACATGGCGAGGAGGTCAGGACACCAGGGAAGATGCCTGCGTGTTTCCAGCATGGCTGCAGGGAGAGGGGGCTCAAAAGACAACCAGCCTTGTAGAAAAGAGCGGAAGGGCTTTGTGTGTTTGTTTTGGCATTTTATGGCATGCGGAAGTTTCTGGGCCTGGGATCCAGTCCAAGCTGCAGCTGTGGCAATGCCAGATCCTTTACCCACCGCACTGGCTGGAGGAACCCCCACCTCCTCAGTGACCCCCTGCAGTCGGATTCTTTTATTTTTATTTTTTCCTTTTCTCTTTGTACAACCTCTCCCCCCTGGGGGGAGCATATGGAAGTTCCTAGTACCAGGGTCAAATCAAAGCTGCATCTGTGACCTATGCCAGCTCATGGCAACGCCGGATCCTTAACCCACTGAGTGAGACCAGGGCTCGAACCTGCAACCTCACAGATACTAGTCAGGTTCCTAACCCGCTGAACCACAGCAGGCACCCCTAAATGACTGACAGCTTAATCCTCAGTTGTTCTGTATGCTTGAAGCTGCTCTGACAAATAGGGGCCTTTCTCAGGGACCAGACACCCATGTCCGCCCTTCCTTTTCAGAGCGAGGGCCAGGCCTACAGTCAGCAGGTAGGTGCCGCCGCCCTCCCAGAATCGGTCTCTTTTCTTTCTCTCACTGTCTGTGACTCTGCACGGAAGCCACGACCACAGAGCAGACTCTGCGGCCGGCCTGGCGCAGCCCAAGGGTCCGCCACCACCGCCCCAAGCCCCTGAGGATTCAGCAGCAGCATTGCCACACTGTAACACACCCCGAAACCGCCTCTAAGCAGCCGGGGTGGGGGCCTCCACCCAGGTGGTCCGGCTGTGCAGACACCCCGGAATTGCGGGCCACCAGCCCAGCCCCGTCTTTGTCGCTCCCCGCCTCTGCCTCCCTCTCTGCCTCCGTCTTCCCGTGGCTTCTCCTCTGTGTCTGGGTCTCCTCTTGTGTCTCTTAGGAGGACACTGTCCTTGGATGGAGGGCCCCCTCATCCAGGAGGACCTCCTCTCAGACCCTTCCCGTGGCTTCTCCTCTGTGTCTGGGTCTCCTCTTGTGTCTCTTAGGAGGAAACTGTCCTTGGATGGAGGGCCCCCTCATCCAGGAGGACCTCCTCTCGGACCCTTCGCTTCTATCTGGATAATCAGACAAGGGGTTAAAACCACAGCCCTCTACCCTCCCCCATCCTGGGGACCAGACGGTCTAGGTCAAGTGGTCCCAGGGCTGCACCCCGTGCAGAGGCTCCAGGGGAGAATTCTTCCTGCCCCTTCCAGCTTCTGGGGCTCAAGGTGGCCCTGGGCGGGCTGGTGGCCATAACTGTCCCATATCCATGTAGCGTCTCCCTTGTGTGTGCGTGTGTGCGTGTGTGTGTGTGTGTTTATCTCCAGGTTTCCCGTTTTAATAAGGACATCAGTCATACCGGACTGCAGTCCACTGTGCCCCCCTGAGCTCCCCTTAAACAACGACGTCTGCCTCGACCCTCTTTCCCAGTCAAGTTGCCTTCTGAGAGGCTGAGGGTTAGGACTCAACACATGAACTTGGGGAGGCCCCACAGCGCCCTGGACGGCCCGGTCCCCGCCGCAGGCTGGAAAGGCGTTTCCCTGTCACTTTTCCTGAGCCGCAGGTCAAGGAAAACTTCTTGTGGCTGAACAATCCTGGAACCTACACCGTGAAAGTAAGAGCCAAGGACGCCGTGTTCGATCTTCCTTGGGGCGACTGGAGTGCCCCCCGACGCTTCGGTGAGCGGGGCCCTTCCCGCGGCTTCTCCTCTGTCTGGGGCTCCTCTTGTGTCTCTTAGGAGGACACTGTCCTTGGATGGAGGGCTCCCTCATCCAGGAGGACCTCCTCTCAGACCCTTCCCGTGGCTTCTCCTCTGTGTCTGGGTCTCCTCTTGTGTCTCTTAGGAGGACACTGTCCTTGGATGGAGGGCCCCCTCATCCAGGAGGACCTCCTCTCGGACCCTTCCCGTGGCTTCTCCTCTCTCGGTCACAAGATAAACCTTTTAATGCAGCTTTTGATTTATTTTTTAAAATCAAAGTGACTGTGAGAGGTCCACGGCGACAATATGTCAAATTCAAGGACGGGGGCAGCCACCAACCTTGCGAGGGGTGGGGGGGCAATTTCCAGGCAGAACAGACGGCAGACGTTGGTTTGTCAAACCCGCCTGCTGAGTGCGGCCCGAGGCAGTGAGGCGGCCGGCTCTTGGGGTTAAGGATCCACGACGCCGGCTGGCCCCTTGGCCCAGTAACTTCTGCGTGCGGAGAGCTGGCCAGTAACAAACAAAACCAAACCAGGAGTCCAACGCACTGGCCAGCCAGAGCACAGCTCAGTGGGCTGCGCTCCCAGCCCTCGCCTCCCAGGGCCCGTCGGTGGTGGCGGCAATGGGGACCTAAGGGAGGGATTCCCCCGGGGCGGGGACCGGCGTGCAGGTGGATGATGTCGTCCCCGGATCCGCCCCGGGCTCCGGGCACCTGCTCCCCGCGCCCCTGGGAGGGACCGGCCCGACCCGCCCCCTCCACCCTGTCTTCCCAGTGTGTATCGACGAGGAGGGCACGAACTTCCCCGTCTGGCTGACCGTTTTGCTCATCGCGCTGGGGACGATGCTGGCTCTGGGGCTCGCGCTCCTGCTTTGCAGAAGGTGAGCGCCCAGCCTTGGTTTCCTGGGTCGTTTTCTGGAGCGCGAGTCACAGGCCACCGCCTCTGGTCGGCCCGGCGCTCTTGTCCTGACCTGACGCTGGTTTCTGCCACCTGGTCCTTGCGTCTGCAGACCCCAAGGAGCCGGGTCCCGGAGGCGGCATCCTGGGGGCCCTCCCCGACCCCCAGCACACGTGGGGATAGGGGGTTTGCAGCCAGGCTCCCGCGCTGGCCCCTACTTGCCCCCACTATGTGCCCCGACGCCCCCCTCTGCCTCCTACAACCTCAGGACGCGGCTCTGGGTCCCCGCTCCCACTGGGGGCAGCAGTGCCCTCATGGACTTTCTCACCTGAGGGCGAATCCCGAGGCAGGGGTCCCTTCCGAAGGCCTGCGCGCTCTGCCTGAGCGGTGAGCCGAGCAGAGGCCCCGCCCAGCCCGCACCCCCACTCCCACCCCACCCCCGGTCCGTGTAGCGCACCCCGCACCCCCGGCCCTCACCCCCACCCCTCCGAGCCGCTCGGTTTAAGTGCGGATTGGCTGCTGCCCCCCCCCCCCAGGGGACCACCGGTTCGGTGCAGCAGCTGTGGGGAGGGCCAGGTTGCCATGGTGATGGGATGCCGGCCGCCTTCTTCTTCACGGGGCCTCGGGCGGGGTGGGGCAGCTGAGCGAGCAGACGCAGTTCCGCCGCGCACTCGGATTTCTCCTTCCGGCACGTCTCCGGGTCGCGGCGGGGAACAGAGACCCAACCGCTCCCAGCGGAGGTCGGAGTCGGAATCCCTCGTGGCCTCGCGGGGGCCCCCTAGCGGCCGCCGCGCCTCCCGGGTGACCGGCCGGCGGGGGCGGGTTTCAGAACAGGTGACCTTCTCTTCCGAGGTTCTCGGTGATGGAGAGGCTGTTCCCGCCCATCCCGCACCTGAAAGACCCCATCAGCGACAACCCGCCGAACGAAAAGACGGTACGTGGCGGCTCCCGCCGGTGGGTGCGTCCGGGGCCGGGTGCCCACAGCCCCGCCCGGGGTCCGGGGGGCCGGATGGGCAGGGGAGGGGCGGTCACCCCGAGGGCTCCCCGCGGCGGGCGGGCCCGGGACCAGCCCCCCCGTGGTTCAGCACTGGCCAGGCCCCCTGCGGCGCTGCGCCTCCACCCCGACCTTCTTTACCCCGCAGGTGGCCTGGGACCCCGAGCAGAAGAGCGAGGAGGAGTGTCCACTGGCCCAGGTGCAGGTTTTGGGGGAAACATGAAGCTGGCGCGCGGGGTCTCGCTCTCCGCCGGTCGCCCTTGGACGCGGACGTCTGAAGTGCTGGCGGGGACGGGAAGCCCAGTACAGCTCAGAATGTGCACCTGCAGCCTCGCCCAAGAAAATCTGTGTAGTGCTCATTTCATCAATAAAGGGCTTTTTCACGCCGTCACTGGCCCTGGGAGGCGGGGACCGCCGCCAGGACCCACTTTCCCACCTCCCGGACGTCGCAGCGTTCAGGAGCCCCGCTCACAAGCCCGCTGGGTTTGCTCCGTCCTGAGCCCTGCCTGCCTGGCTTCTCGGGCTGAACTGTGCCGTTTCCTTGGTGCTTTCTTTCCTCGTTGTGAGGCTGCGTGAGGGCGAGGGGCTGCACGCCCCCTTCCAGCTACAGGGTAAAACCTGGGCGTCTCCTAGGCGGCGCGGGCAGGCACGCACGCCCGCTGCAGATCGCCCGAAGGCGAAGGGCCCACGCGGTCTCACTGTAGCCGCTCACGGAACGAGCCCTGAGCACCAGATGTCCCCCATCTGAACCCGGCAGCCTTCGCGGGGAGGTTCCGAGTGACTCCACCCCAGGAACCGGGAGCGTGTGAGCGGTGACCAGTCACGCCCCGCTCCCTATCACCCCGCAGGGCCGGGGTGACCTTGGGCCCGCAGCTGCAACTTCCTTACTCACCCTAGGAGCTGGGTGACCTCGGGGAGGGCCTGCTCCACCTTCCCCTAACCCAGCCTGTCCCTGGTCTGGAGGTCTCAGATCCGCCTCCCAAAGAGCTGGGGCCCTCTGGGGCCACCCTGCAGGTGGCTTCCCCAGTAGCTGGCCCCAGCTGCCCTCCCCAAGGTCACTCACTCACATGGGGCAGCACACAGTGCTACTGGGTGCTGGGCCCCTGCGTCCCCACGCTGGTAGTGGTGACCCCAAGGGCAGGTGCCCGAGACCACCCAGGAACTCGTGCCAGGAGCAGGCTGAACCGCCTGGGGCTGGGCTCTGGGCACACCCGATGCTGCAGTTCCAGTCCAGCTCCAGTGGACGCTGCAACGGTGGGCGGCAACTTCAGCAGCGAAGGAACCCAAGTGGTTCCTGGCTAGGGAGTGGGGTGGGCTGAGACCCCTTCCGGTACGCGCTCCCCTCACCACCCGAGGGCAGCCCCTGGCACAGACAGGCAGGCAAGCCTGGGCCCTCCCACCTGAAACCCCGTCCCCAGGGCCTCCCACCACGCAGGTCCACGGCACTCAAGACGCCAGAGCAGGGTCTGTGTCCTGATTTTATTGTTTTGCAACAGAATGCCCGACATAGAACATAATTGCAAATATTCGGCTGTGCAAAAGAGAATAGTGCTTAAGTACAAACGGGAGACATGATTTTTTAAATAAATACTTAAACACAGGTCGGTCCTACGAGCACCTGGGGTCTAGGGCTGGGTTAGTGGGGCTGCCTCACCAGTGGACACGCCGTGCTCCCCGCCCCCCGCCCCCATCAGCGATGGTCGCAGGGTTCCGCGGCCGCCGCCAGGCCGCCCCAGCCCTCCGCAGGGACACTGGAATTTCTGAAGGTCAATGGTCCACGACGGTTGAGGTTGAGGATAATTCTACGTGGTTCTGTTGGTCCGGCGCCCGCGGGGCGGGGTCTAGATGACTTTCTTCAGCTCGTCGTACAGGACCAGCACGAAGGCCCCGCCCATGCCGCGCAGCACGTTCGACCAGGCGCCCTTGAAGAAGGCTTTGCCGCCCTCGTCTTTGAAGATCTTCCGCCAGCAGTCCAGGGTGCCCCTGTACATGATGTCGGCTGGGGGGAGAGGCGGGGTCACAGGCGGGCGGGGACCGGCGGAGAGCAGAGCCGGGGGCCCCGTGACAAACCCTGAGCCTCAGTGCCGCGGGTGGCAGCCTGAGTCCTGAGAGTGGGGAAAGTGCCCCTCCGCCTGAGCCCCGCTCGGCCCACTCTTGGGGTGGCGACCAGGTCCAGAGCCCCGTGCCCAGAGACGCCCTCCGGTCAAGGGCAAAGGGAGGGTGCCGCCCCCTCTGCGGAAGCCACACCGCCCCGCACGGAGCAGGCAGAGGCCCCGCCCCCAGCGCCCGGGGTCGGGAAGCGGACGTACCTCCTTTGCGCCCGGACTGCATCATCATCCGCCGCCGCACGGTGTCGAAGGGGTAGGAGACCACGCCGGCCACGGCCGTCACGGTCTGCGCGATCATCCAGCTCACCACGATGTGCGTGTTCCTGGGGTCGGGGAGCATGCCTGCGGGGCCGCGGGGGCGTTAGGCCCGGTGCTGCGCCCCCAGGGACCTCCCTGCAGCCCCGCGACACCAGAGTCAGACCGGGGGCAACCGCAGCCCCCGGGGACCCAGATGGCACCTGCGACCTACAGCGTAACAGCCCCCGGGGACATTAGTGGCCGGCAGGGGCCTCCAGAGCTGACTCTTCCGGGTCCACTCTGCGGCAGAGGTGCTGGCGGGCCTGGGCCCTGAACTCCACGGCCTCTATTCGGGGGGCGAACTGTGCCCCGCTCACCTACAGAGGCCGGAAGCCTCAGCATCTAATTACACCAAGACTTGAGACGGTTAAAGAGGAGATGAAGATAGAGAAGAGCACACGGAATTCTAACGCACGAGAACGGAGGCTCTTCTAAGAGAAAATTAGGACACAGATGCAGGATGACCCCGTGAGAAGAGACGCCTGCAGGCCCTGCCCGCACCCCATCGCACCCCTCCGCTCCCCCAGCGCAGAGCGCACTCACCCTTGGCCGTGTCGTACACGCCGAAGTAGGCCGCCCGGTAGATGATGATTCCCTGCACCGAGACGTTGAAGCCCTGGTACAGCCCCCGGATGCCGTCAGACTTGGTGATCTTCACCAGACAGTCGCCCAGGCCTTTGAACTCCCGCTCGGTGCCGGATTTCCCCACGTCGGCCGCCAGGCGGGTTCTGGCGAAATCCAGGGGGTAGACGAAGCAGAGGGAGGTGGCGCCGGCCGCGCCGCCGGAGGCCAGGTTGCCGGCGAAATACCTCCAGAACTGCGTGTGCTTGTCCACGCCGCCCAGGAAGATCTGCTTGTACTTGTCCTTGAAGGCGAAGTTGAGGGCTTGCGTGGGGAAGTAGCGGATGACGTTGGCCAGGTTGCCCCTCCAGAAGGAGAGCACGCCCTGCTCCTTGGGGATGCGCACGATGCAATCCACGATGCCTTTGTACTGCTTGTCGGCCGCGATCTGCTTGCTGGCGTGCTGCACCTGGGGGCCGACGGAGGGCGCTTTACAGCGGGGGCTCGGCGGGCGCCTCCAACGGCCGCCCCCAAAAGGTGGGTCCTTCGTAAGAAAGCTCGTGCCGGGGCCTTAAAGCTGCGCGAACGTCCCCTATGGAGTAACCCACCCTTGCATCATTCACTGTCCACCAGCCCGCAGCTGATACAAACTACGGCCTGGCCACGTTTGGGTCGTGCCACGGTTTTGACAGTTTCCTAACAGACAAGGACCGTTTATTCCGCCTCAGAGCCACACGGACGGGTTCAAAAAAGAGATGAGAACCAAACTCCAGAAAAAGGTCAGCAATACGGCTGTCAAGACCCGCCTAAGGTCACTGCCCGCGCGCCGCCTCACGCGCATGCGCCCCCCCGGGGCCGGCGCAGCGGGACCCAGTGCGCACGCGCGTACGCCGCGCGCCCGGCCGCCGATAGAAAGCGCATTGCCGCAGCCCCGCTTCCGCGCATGCGGCAGCGCCCACGTGACACGCGCGCGGGACGCCCCCGGAAGCCCGCGGCGCGCGGACAAAGCGGTGCGGCCTGCCGCTTCCGGTGCACGCGGCCCGCCAGACCCGCTGCTCCCCGCTCCCTGGCCCCCAGCCCCTCACCCAGTGCCCGCGGAGGCGCGTGCGTAGCACGCCTTACCTGCAGCAGCAGCTTGACCCGCTCGATGGGGGCCACAGCCGTCTTGGAGATGGCGGCGGCGATGCCTCCGGCCAAGAAGTCCTTGGCGAAGGAGATGGCCTGTTCCGTCATGGTGGCGGAGAGTGCAGCGCAGCAGCCGGAGAGCGGAGCGGAGGCGCGGAGAGCGGAGGGTCGGCGCCGCTGGTCAGCGCTGCCGCCGCCGGGACCGAAAGGATGGGGCGGCCAGCGCGCAGCCGCTAAGGCGCCAACGCCCCGCCCCGCGCCTCCGCTCGCAACGCCCATTGGCTGCGCCGCCTCCCGGCCCCGCCCCTCTACGCGCGCCGCGCCCCCGCGGGCTGCCGGGATCCGCGCCGCGCCCCGCCCCTCGCCCCCGAACGCCGCGCCCATTGGCTACGCCGCCGCCGCCGCTCCGCCCCTCCCCGCGCCGCGCCCCGGGGCATGCAGGGAGCCGGGCCCCGCCCATGCGCCCTGCTGGGCCCGGGGCGCGGCGGCCGTCTTGACCTTGTCAAGGTCACGCCGGGCCAGGCGGATGCGTTGGACCGCGACGGCGGAGGAGGAAGGAAGGGGGTCGCCGTGTCTCACGCCCGGTCTTCTTACGGCCACGGCCGCGCACCCTTGGGCTGGCTCCATTGATCCCTAAGGCCCGATCGCGAGCGCCGGTCTCTACCGGATGATCCCCCCGAGCTCAGGCCTCGACCCCCAGGCTACCCCTCCCTCACGTTTGAGGCCCGGCCTCCCGCAGAATCCCGAGACCCCGCTGCGAGCCCCGCCCCGACTCGCCCTGATCACCCCTGGACTCTACCGGATAGACCCGAGTTTCGGCCGCGACCCCTGGCTCGTCCCGTAGGGGGGACGACAGACTCAGGGCGGGAGCATGAGGCCTCCCGGAGCCCCCGTCTAGGCCCGATTTCTGGAGGGCTTGCCTGTCCCTTCTCTGAGAGAACCCAGCCTGTCCCAGGCCTGTCACTGGAGCGCCCCTGAAGCACCCCGCCCCTTCGTGGGGTCCCCCACCCTGACCCTGAGACATCAGGTGCACTTAGCACGCCGGACACTGGGTGGGGGAGGGGAGGTCCGGCCGTCCCAGGTCTCAGTGTGCTGGGTGGCTGCTGGGACGCGGGGACTCACAGAGGGGCAGGGACACGTGTGCCTCCTATGCTTATTCACTCGTGCACTCACGTGCAGTGTCTGTACGCGGTTCACATGCACAGGCTCACGGACCTGCAGGTGCACAATGCACACGTGTGTGCGCACACTCGGTGCAGGCCTTCACACGCACAGGCGCACTGCCCCCTCCCCAAGTCGGCAGAGACCGAGATGCTTTGAAGTGCTAGGAACTTTTTATTGAATTGTAAATAGCACAAGAGTGCCTATCACTGTGAATTTTCACAAACTGAATACACTGTGTACTTGCACCCCCAGGCTGAGAGAGCCTTTGTAGCAACGCCGATGCAAAGACTCTCTTTCTTGTATTTTTACTTCCCTCCCTCCTTGCTTCTCTATGTCTGTTTTTCTCATTCCCTTACTCTTTTTTCCCTCTCTGTCCGCCCTTTTTTTGGGGGGCGGGGGGCTCCCACGTTCCCCTCTAGCAGGCGATGCAAAGGAAGGCCCCTCCAGAGCCCTGGGCACCTTGCCATTTCCCCGCCCCCGTGTCCCTACACAACTTTCCTCTGTCCTCTATTGACCTCCAGGGAGAGGCAGGTAAGGGGCGGGGCCGGAGGCTGGTCCAGCTGCAGAGGTGTGAGCCGCTCAAGTCACAGGTGAAGATGGCTGTGGGGGAGGGCCTTGGTGGTCTGGCAGTTCCTGAATCTTCTTGGGAATGGGGGACAGAAAAAGGACCTGGGGGCCCAGCGCGCCCCCGCCCGCAGTGGCCACGGGGCTCTGGGGCAGAGAGAGGGCGGCGGCAGGTTCTGGGCTGGAGCCGGGCGCTCCTAGCTTTAGCAATCATCTCCCCTGTCTTCATTTGTACACAAGAAGTGCCTTTCTGGGCAGGACCGACGCTGCGATGGTTATCGCTGTTGGCTAGGCGCACAGGGGCCGCACTAGCTGCAGCTGGTCCTTCAGGCTCCAGCGGGGAGGCCCAGCAAGTGGGAGTTTCTGCTGCAGAGCCTGTGTCAGGGAGAGCAGGCCGGCGGGCGGCGGTTCACCTCAGACTTAGCCGCTCCTCTCCCCCAGGCGCAGAAGCCCCTCCCTGTGTCCTATCTGCCTTCCCAGGTCGCGCCACGCTGTCTCTGGGTTCCTCCCCGAACCCTGAGGGTCCCTGGCCACCTGGGGCCCCCACTATGGGTGCTCGCCAGCACTTCGCATTGCTACGTTTGGAACACGTTTCTGCCTAAAAAGCATTTCAGGAGTTCCCTGGTGGTGCAGCAGTTAAGGGTCTAGGGTTGCCACTGCAGCGGTTTGGGTCCTGCTGTGGCGTGGGTCCGATCCCTGGCCCAGGAACTTACGCATGCCATGGGTGCAGCTAAAAGAATAAATAAAAATAAAAAGCATGTCACGCGGGCCTTGGGTTCAGACCCATCTGCTTGGGTGGGTGGGTGGGTGGGCGGGGAGGCGCAGGACCGCACACACCAGGAACCCGGGGAAGGAGGGGCCAGGCGGACTGCGCTGGGAGCAAGGATGCTGAGGCGTGGGGTACGCGTTCCAAGACCCCTGGGGGGGGGGTGGGCAGGGAGATGGGCGTGTCCCCCGTTCCTTAGCTCTGTCCCAAGGTTGAATTAGGACGTGGACACTGTCGGAGTATCTGGAAAATGGGCGCCTGCACTCTAAGAACTGGAGGAGCTGTTCAGAGGGGATCAGGTTTCAGCTGACGGCTCAGCATGAGTCATTGGAAGTGCTGAGGGTGGCACTGGGGGAGGAGGCACGTGCCAAGAGCCAGGCCGTGTGAGTCAGCCCTGGGACTCGGCCTGAGACCGGATCAGGCCCTGCCTTTAACCGACCGAGTCTGGTGAGCGGTGGGGGGGCTGCGAGGGGAAGGCACCTGCCTGCCAGGGACGTGGGGGAGGGGCGACACGCTGGGGACTCGGGGGTCGTCTCTAAGGTCTTGGGGCAGATGTCACCCAGTGATGCCTCCCGAGGGCGTGCCGCGGCCAAGCACTCAAATATCGGGATGGCTGAATGAGTGACGGGCGGGGGTCGGGGTTGGTCCGGGGAATTCCAGCGGAGCGGTCCCGCTGATCCAAAGACACTGGCGCCCCTGCGCACCCGCGCGTGCACACTCCTTCCTCAAACTCCCCTACGTATGAAGCTTTTGCATGTATTTCTAATAAATGGAGAGACCGGGTGTAAATCACTCATACTTTCTCATCTTACGTTTTAAAAAAATCTTTTAAATGCAAGCACACAAAGGAGAATGGGAGTTCAGAAAGCCCGGGCCACTCGATCGCTTCCACAAATGTTATCGCCCCACATCCTGGTTATTTGGTTTTGGCGTGGGGCGTGTGTGTGTGTGTGGGGGGGGCGGGGGAGACACCGCACACCTGCAGCATACGGAAATTCCCAGGCTAGGCGTGGAACTGGAGCTGCAGCTGCCGGTCTACACCACAGCCACAGCAATACCGGGTCTGGGCAGCCTCTGCGTCCTGTTCGGCAGCTTGCGGATCCTTAACTCGCTCAGCGAGGCCAGGGATGGAACTGCGCATCCGGGTAGATGCTAGTCGGGTCCTCAGCCCTGATGAGCCGCGACGGGAATTCCAGTGTCCTTGGCTTAAGGGCACCTTCGCGGGTGGGGGAACTCGGGGTCAGAGCCCGCAGCAGCCTCGCCGCCCCCAGCCCGCAGGTTCTGGGAGGGAGCGCAAAGGCGGGGCCGGGCGCCCTGGCACCTCCAGTTAGACGTGGGGTTTCTTCTAGCAAACCCAGTGTCCAGGTATCCCCGGGCGCCCAAGCGGGCCTGAACGCGGGCGTTCCACGAGCCCGGGACTCGTCACTTGTCATCACGTAGGACCCGGCCCGGCTCAAACAAGGTGCCCCTGGCGAGGGGGAGGCACCCACCGTGACTCAGCTCTCCTGCCGGGGTGGGAAGGAGCCTGACGGGAGTGGCCCAAGGTGACCGGGACGGGCCACGCCCCGGCTCCGCCCCGCGGCGGAAGTGGCCCTGACGGGAGCCCCGCCCCCGCCCAGGTGAGGGGCGGGGACCCGGGGTGGGCGGGGCGCTCTGCGCTGCGCTCCTGGGCGGGTGGCCGCTGCCTCACGGAGGCTGCAGGTGCACCCACAGGGGGGCCGGGGGCCGGAGGGGCCTGGACGGCGCTCCTTTCTCCTTCCCACGGGGAGAGCTGAGGGCGCTCCCCCTCGACGGCCAGGCCCCCTTTAGAGCGGGTGTTTCATTTCCTTTCTCATCCCTGCCTCCCGTGGAGACACAGTCTGCGATTTTTCTTTTTAAATAACTGGAGCCTGCACAAAATTATATACTTGCGTGTATGTGTATATAATTTCATTTAAGTTACAAATATACATCTATCCGTCTGCATATAAAACTCACATGGTTCATGGTCTATTTCTATAAAATCCATTTTTTACATAGAAAACTATGTGCCTGAGTCTCCCTTCTTGTAAGTTCTGTCTCTAACAGTCTGGTTGCTGGCGCTGGAAAGCACAGGTGATCTGTCAACACCCACAGGGGCCCAATTCGAAAGGACCCCCCTGACACTTTCTGACAATAACATGTATGTCTCACAGCCTCCAGGTTCCGAGCACACAAAAGGTTTTGCGCCGGCCTCCCCTTTAAGACACAGCGATGTTACCGAAATGCAAAACAGACGGGGCCTCTCGTGGGTCCCTCCGGGACATTAGCGATCAACCAGCATCTTGACACCGTAACAGCCGCCGGTGTGAGCTGTGGGGCGCGGTTTAACCGTGGACAGGGCCGGAGGCGGGTCCTGCTGCCCAGAGTGACCGGCCGGAGGTCAGCGATGGGACCCACTGAACAGTCGGTCCACACGGCAGCCGAAAGGGCACAGGACAAACTCGCTTCAAATAGGACGGATTGGGAACAGGGCCTAGATATAGCAGGTGTCCTCACGCGCTAAGAGGGCGCGCGCGGCCCGGGCGGCGAATCCTGCGCGCAGAGCCGCACAGACGCGGGGCGAGAACACCGTGCTTTCCGCGTCCTTTAATGCCGCCGCCTCCCGCCACCTGCCTCCAGGAGGCCTTCACCCTGGACGGACCGCGGGCCCTGCCGGGCTCAGGGCGCGGCGCGGATGCCCAGGACCACGCGCAGCAGGGACCCCGCCCGCGCCACCTGCACGTCCCGGAAGCCGTGTCGCCGCAGCAGCTGCTCGTGCTCGCTGGGGCTCCGGGGCCGCCCCGCGCTCAGGGTCCGCAGCCGGGGGATACCCGCCGCCGCCGCCTCCTCCTCCTCCGCCGGCGCCACCTCCGCCAGCAGGACGCCGCCGCCTGCGGGGAGAAGCTGGGTGGTGACCTTGATCCAGGAGGACCTCCTCCCAGACCCGTCGCTCCATCACACCTGCGAAGACCCTATTTCCCAATAAGGTTCCAGGCTGATGTGTTTTCCCGCGGCACCGTCTCCATCCAGCTACACGGACCAAGAAGGCCTCAACCACACTGCCTCTTTGGGACTAAAACTGGCTCATCTAAACCTTCTGCTTAACCTTCCACTCTTTTAACACTTTCCAGATGCTCGTAGACCTGTCATTACACAGCGACGCTGCTTCCAAACCCTCTACCCACGAGATGACTGCACAGCGGGGCCTCAGCATCCGGCCTGTGGGCGTCTCCCTCCCACGGCACTGGGCTGTCACCTGGGGTCCCCTCGCCCAGACCTGCAGAGGGAAGCCCTGGTTTTCATGTTTCCATCTTTATTTTGCTCCAGCAGGACCCTCCTAAGAAAGGGGCTGTGGTGAAGGGACAGTGTTTGAGTCCATAAACGTCCTTTTTTTTTTTCTGGTTATTTCAGGGTCACACCTGCAGCATATGGAGGTTCCCAGGCTAGGGTTTGAATCGGAGCTGCAGCTGCCGGCCTGCACCACAGCCACAGCAATGCCAGATTCGAGCCGTGTCTGCAACCTACACCACCGCTCATGGCAAAGCCGGACCCTTAACCCACTGAACGAGGTCAGGGATTGAACCTTCGTCCTCACGGAGACTCATCCGGTCCTTAACCTGCTGAGACACAGCAGGAACTCTTCCTAAAAGTCTCAGGGCATGTCGCTCTGTCCACCACGGTGGCGGGTACCTCGGGCATCCGTGGAATCAGGTTCCCCTGGGAGCTCAGAGCCGACCCCGCGTCCTCGAGCCTCACTGCTGCTCTGAGGAGCCCGAACGGGGCTGGTGGCCACACCTGAGGGCTTCCACCTAGTTGTTGGTTTGTTACGGACGCAGTGAGCAGCGGCTTGATGCGGGATCTCAGTTCCCACCATGGCGCAGCAGAAATGAATTCCACTAGGAACCACGAGGTTGCGGGTTCGATCCCTGGCCTCGCTCAGTGGGTTAAGGATCTGGCGTTGCCGTGAGCTGTGGTGTAGGTTGCAGACGCGGCTCGGATCTGGCGTTGATGTGGCTGTGGCGAAGGCTGGGGGCTACAGCTTGTATTCGACCCCTCGCCTGGGAACCTCCATAGGCCACAGGTGTGGCCCGAAAAAGCAAAAGCAAAAGAAAAAAGGCCAGGCGAGTGACGGGTCTCACCTGGCTTGCAGCTGTTCGAGATCCTGCTCAGTAACTGGTGTGCCCTGTCGTCTGGCAGGTCGCGCAGGGCTCCGCACAGGATGTACAGGCCGGCCTTCGGGAGGGCGTCCCGGAAAACGTGACCTGGTTTACAGAGAATGGGACTGAAACGCTAGCGACACAAGACCTGGTCCTCCACCTGACGGCAAACGGGGCGCAAGACTCTCTACATGCGGGGGGGGGGGGCAGGAGGGGAGCCCGCTGTCAGGAGATCCCGTCCCCGAAAAGGCGCGTTCAAGGGCTGGCCTGGGAAAGATGCTCTTTGCGGAAGTGATGAGGTCAGGGGTTGGAGATGCGGGCCCTCTCCGGCTGCTGTCTATCCTCCGTCCGTCCATCTAATCATCTACTTCTGTTATGTCTACCTGTATCCATCCATGCATCGTCAATCCATCTATTTATCACTTTATCAGTCTATCAAAATATCTGCCACATCGATCTGTTTGTCTCTGTACCCATCCACCTCTCCATCCATCAGTCCATCCGGACCTACTCACCCATCCGTGTATCTACCAGTTACCCATCTATCCATCCGTCTGTTCATCAATCAGTCACTCCGTCGGCCTGTCTCCCTCTCCCCCCGCTGTCGGACACAGGGAGAAGGCGGCCACCCACGAGCTGGGGAGCGGGGTAGCCAAGATGACACACAGACACACACACACAAGTCCCTGGGGACCCTCCTCAGAAGGACGGCCCCACCCGTCATCCTGCGCTGTTAGGAGCTCAGTAACCCCCCTCACCTCCGGGGACAGTCACGCTGGGGGCTTCGGCCTCAACGTAAGACTCGGAGGACGCCCTTCAGTGCGCAGCTGAGTGACCGGCTCCCTAACTTGAAAAGAAGCCCGCGGCCGGGCGCACAGGGCCGTCCAGCACAGCTGCCTCACGCGGGGCCACGGTGCAGGTGAGTCACCACAGCTAAGAGTGTCCTTGCAGTCCGTCCCACAGGGAAGTCCCTCCTCACGTCTGCCCAAGGCCTTCTTTTTTTTTTTTTTTTTTTTTGCCTTTTGTCATTTTATGGTCGCGGGTTTATGGCCGCACCCGCGGCATGTGGAGGTTCCCAGGCTAGGGGTCTAACAGGAGCTGTGGCCACTGGCCTGCGCCACAGGCACAGCAACGCAGGATCCGAGCTGCGTCTGCAACCTTCACCACAGCTCACGGCAACGCCGGATCCTTAACCCACTGAGCAAGGGCAGGGATCGAACCCGCAACCTCCCGGTTCCTAGTCGGATTCGTTAACCACTGCGCCACGACGGGAACTCCGCAAGGCCTTCTTGCTGCAGCCCCTGCGGCCCCTCCCCTGAGGCCTGGGCTGCAGCCGCCGCGTGCACATGCGCATCTCAGCCCGCATGCATCTCGGTCGCCTGGTCCCTGCCCGCCTCCCGGCTGCGCCCACGCCATCCCCTCCACGTCCTGTTCTCGGGATCTGGAGATGGGCTCCCGCGCGTGCAGAGACACACAGACACACCCAAACACACGCACTCACACCGAGATACACAGACACACACCCAGACACACACGCACACACTGAGACACACATAGACACACCCTGAGATACACCCAGACACAAGCACACACTCAGACACACGCTGGCACTGACATACACGCAGACGAGACACGCACTTACAGAGACACAGACACACCAAAATAAACACACGCACAGACACAGAAAAAACAGAGCTGTGCACACACAGACCCGCACAGAAACACACACACACGGACAGACACGCAGACACACACACGCTCAGACGCAGACACACACAAACAGAACCCTACACGCTGCCCAACACGGATACACACACAGACACACAGAAACAAACACATACAGAGACACGCAGACACACACACGCTCAGACGCAGACACACACAAACAGAACCCTACACGCTGCCCAACACGGATACACACACAGACACACAGAAACAAACACATACAGAGACACGCAGACACACTCACGCAGAAACAGATTTACACACGCGTGCACGCGTTCGGTACAGGACAGAAATAAAGGCACGAACGCCAACACCGGCAGACACACACAACCGCACAGACCTGGCAGGAAGCGGACCTGCCCCGTCTGCAGCCCCTCAGGCTGAAAGCGCCCGCGGAGCTCGATGACCTCTGGGCAGTCGAACACGGTCACCTGCAGACGCGGGTACTCGCGGGCCAGCTCGCGGGCCAGGGCGCCCGTGCAGCCTGCAGGAAGCAAAGGTGGACGCTGCACTCTGTCCTGACATTCACGAAACCCCCGGCGGGTCTGCCAAGGCCAGCTCTGGCAAAACCAGAGCCATGCTCCCAGGACGCGGCCTGAGGCCTGTGCCCTCAAGTGAAGTCAGCTGACGGGGATCACCGGTGTTGCCAAGCCGGGGCCTTGTGGGCTGGTGCTGGAGCAGACGCCGGCCCAGAGCAGGCGAGCAGGGTGGGCGAAGACTCAGGAGGAGTCCCCACAGCAAAGCTCTAAGGGGTTGTACTCTTCCCTCCCATTTTCAGCTGTGGGAATGCAGACATGATGGCTGGCACCACAGCAGCCACTCTGGGCCAGCAGGAGGAAAGGTGTGCAGAGGATGAGGAAATGCAAGCGGGCAGCTTGGGAACCCTCCTGGGACCCCAGTTCCATGGCAACCCTTGGACAGGCGTCTCCTCCTCCCATATCTGCTGTCTTGGGGTAAGGACTGTGCTGGGATGGGGTGGAGGGTGTGGAGCACCATCAAACCTGAAGAGATGGAGGCAGACGGGCTGCAAAGTCCTCTCCCCGGCTCAGCAGCCCCCAGGAAGGGTCCCCTCATCTTCAACGCGGGCCCTGAGCCACCCCTAGAACCCGCTAGCACTAGACTATCTCTGCCCAAGCCCCACACCCACCCTGGATAAATCCGGGTGCCGAGACAGTTTGTGGAGCTAAACCCATTAAACAAGTCTGGGGAGCAGCCGAGCTGCCCGCGACTGAATACACAGAGCCCTGGGCACTGACCCCTGGCGGAGCGGTGGCGGCGGGGGTGCGTACCTCCCAGGTCGCAGGCAGAGCTGAAGCGGGACAGGTCAAAGGCCGTGGCCACGTGGTGTGCGGTCAGCGAGCTGAGGCCGTGCACGGCCCTCATGAACTGCAGCGTCCTCTCTGTGCCCTCGTGTGGGGGGTCCTAGCACGGAACGGGGTCTGAGGACACCCACCCGCGGCCCAGGCTCCGCGAAGGCGCTCAGCAGACACTAAACCTGCCCCTGCCAGGGTCTCTACGTCCGACCCCAGGAACCAGTGTCTGTTGTTCACCACCCCGTTCCTGGCGGTTTTTAGAGCAGCTGAGTTACTCAGAACGTCTCTGTCTTTTTTGGTTTCTCTCCTTTTTTCTTTCTTTTTTTTCCTGGTCTTTTTGTCTTTTAGGGCCCCACCCGTGGCATATGGAGGTTCCCAGGCTAGGGGTCTAACAGGAGCTGTAGCCGCCGGCCTTCGCCACAGCCACAGCAACGCGGGATCCGAGCCGCGTCTGCAACCTACACCACAGCTCACGGCAACGCCGGATCCTTAACCCACTGAGTGAGGCCAGGGATCGAACGAACGCTAGTCAGATCTGTTCCCACTGCGCCACAACGGGAACTCGTGTCTTTTTCTTTCATCTCTGTGTCTCTGTCTGATCTCTGTCACTGTCCCTCTTCCCCACACGGGGTCTGAGCTGCAAGCTACGCCGGGTTCACTTCCGCGCCACCCACAGCCCTGCCTCCCTGCCTCACGAGCGGTCTGCCCTCAGCCAAGGCTGCCGGGGACCGAGGTGGCCGCTGGCTGCGCCCAAAGTCCTGGACGGGATGGACACACAGCGGTTTGTTCTCTGGAGGGACGGGAGCGGGATGAGCCGAGGCAGAGGCTTTGCCCACCCTGCCCTGAAGAGGGAGTCTGTGCCATTCAACTGTACACGTGAAAATCAGGCTATTGATTCAAGGCAGCCCCTGCTAGCAAAATGCTGGCGCTGGGACCAGCCTGCTGCCCGCACGCCGTCCCTGCCCCTGCAGGCCATCTGCAGCCCCCGGAAGGCTTCCCGGCGTCGGCTGTTTCCTAGGCAATTCCGACTGTCAATACTTGGTGACGTGTCCGTGCCCATCGGTCCCGCGGCAGCAGAGGGCTGGGAAAGGACGGGGGTTACCGAACCTGAGACAGGTGTTCTGCCATCGCAGACCCCAGAGCGTGGAGCGTCGGGCCTGCTCCCTCCCGCACGGCCCGGTCCAGGTGAGTCAGGACATCCCAGACGTGGCTGTCGTTGTACATGGCGAGGCCGTGGAGGGAGTAGTCGGCGTCCGACACCAAGTGGAGTGTGGCCGTCTCCGTGTTGCTGTAACCTGAAAACATGGGGCCGAGTTCCCGCGGAGGCTCAGCGCCTTAGGAACCAGGCTAGTAGCCATGAGGACGCAGGTTCGATCCCTGGCCTTGCTCAGTGGGTTAAGGATCTGGCATTGCCATGAGCTGTGGTGTAGGTCGCAGATGCGGCTCAGATCTGGCGTGGCTGTGGTGTAGACCGGCGGCTACAGCTCCTATTCGACCCCTAGCCTGGGAACCTCCACATGCCGCGGGTGCGGCCCTCAAAAGACCAAAAGAAAAAGAACAAGAAGCCACGCGCACCGGCTGCGTGCCTCGTCCATCCCCTGCCCCTCATGCTCCCGGGAAGACGGCTCGCGCTGCCCGCCTGCCTGCCCCGGGAGCCACCGTCCTTCCGCGGCTCGGTCCCACCTGCAACGTCGCTGCAAGGCCCCCAGGCAGCCCCGCACCTGCGTCCGTCCTGCGCAGTAAGCCCAGCGCTGCGCAGGCATTCAGCAGTCTCTCGGTCCCGTCCGCGGAGGCGTCGATTCTCCGGGCCACGTCCACGGCCTTCAGGGGGCCCCGGTCTTGTAATGTGTCAAACACTTGGAGCTTGCAAGCCGTGAACAGGGCCTGGCCGGGAGAAGAGTTAGCATCAGACCACGTGATTTACCGGGTCCTTTTTCCCCCAGGACTCGCTGGCCTCGGGTAGGGGGCGGGACTGTCAAGAACACGGAGAGCAGGAGTTCCCGTCGTGGCTCAGTGGTTAATGAATCCAATTAGGAACCATGAGGTTGCGGGTTTGATCCCTGGCCTCGCTCAGTGGGTTAAGGATCCGGCGTTGCCGTGAGCTGTGGTGTAGGTTGCAGACGCGGCTCGGATCCCGCGTTGCTGTGGTGAAGGCCGGCGGCTACAGTTCCTGTTAGACCCCTAGCCTGGGAACCTCCATATGCCGCGGGTGCAGCCCTAGATAAAGGCAAAAAGACAAAAAAAATAAAAGAAGAAGAAAACACAGAGCAGATGCGGGGAAGTTTCTCCAGCTGAGACTGGGTTTCGGCCACAACCTGGTTTGTTCAAGGGCAGAAGATATCCAAAACGGCCAGGCAGAGAAATTGCCCCAGAGGGAGGAGAAGCAAAGGCCCACAGTCCGCCTGCGCGGGGACCTCCCAGGTTCCCTCAGTCGGGGCCCCAGGAGGGGGCTGTGCCTGGAGCTGGGCTCGGATTGGCCACCAGGTCAGGACACGGGTCCCGGGACACCTGGATCCTCCCGGGAGCCGTCATCACGCAGAAACCTTCCTGGACGGCTGAAGCGCCCCACCGGAGCTACGTCTAGAATTACTGCCATCGAGCCTCTGGGGCGACACGTACGCCCAGGCCCCCGACAGACCCCGGCCCTGGGACCCCGTGACCTCAGATGTCTGGTCCGCAGGGCTTGGGGAGGGTGGGTTCCCGGGGTAGGAAGCCCCCGCCTTGGGGTCCTTCGTGCCGCAGCCCCAGGACCCTCTGACAGTCACCTTGGATGCTCTGAAGCCGTCCATCAGCTCCAGGAGGCCCGTGGGGAACGGGGGCCGGGTCTGCGCCGCCCCGTTGAGATCCGCGCGCGCCGCTGCCGGAGCCCGCGGCCCTTCTCCCGCCGCCTCGCCGCCCTCGCGGCTCGCGGCGGGGTCCGGGCCGCCGCCCTCGGCGTCGCTCAGATCCTCAAAGGTGTGGACGGCGGGGATGGAGTCGTGCTTGAGCCGCTGCACATCCTGGGCCCGGGGCGGGTAGTACAGCCGCGCCAGCTCCTTGCAGAAGCGGTTCAGCGGGAAGCCCACGACGTTGAGAAAGTCCCCGCGGACGCGCTCCACCAGCATGCCACCCAGGGCCTGGATGCCGTAGCCGCCGGCCTTGTCCCTGCGCGGGGTGGGAAGAGGGTGGCACCGGGCGTCCACCCTGCTCGGGCCCCACGCCGGGCCCGGTGCCCCGCCGTCTCTGGGGCAGGGCTGCTCCATCAAGGACCGAGACCCCCAGCTCTGCCCACCCGCCCGCGGCCTCAGTGGGGGCCCTTGGCCAGGCCCCCCCCCCCCGGGGGGAGGGCGCCTCTGCTGAGACCTGCTTACAGGGACTCGGGCGTGAAGACCCCACCCCTGTCTGACCACGCAGCGCTCCCCTCCCCCACCCCCGGCCTCCCCCAGACCCGCTCCAGAAAACGGCAAGAGCTGTGATGTGGGGGGCCCCTTGGCAGTGAGACCCCCGCCCCCGCCCCTCCCCCGCCTGCTCCGAGCGCGTGCCCCGCCCCGCCCCCCGCCCTTTCCTGTGGGGTGGGGCTGGGGGAGCCGACACCCCCTCCGCCGTGATGGTCGGCCTGACCCCGCCTCTCCTCTTGGCTTGCTGTTCTGATCAGACGCCCCAGGGCCTGGCCGCTCAGCTCTTGTCAGGCAGTGCCACTCAGAGCCCCCGCTGGCCCCTCACCATCGCTGGCCCCTCACCATCGCCATCACCCAGGCCCCTGCACTGCCTCCCCAGTGTAAATGGAACAAAATAGCCCGGTTACAGACTGAACGTCTGTGGGCCCTCAGGCTCCCACCTGGAGCTCTAACCCAGGATCTTAGGCAGGAGTGGGGGTCTTTAGCAGGCAGTGAGCTCATGAGGAGTGCTAGTGTCCTTTTTACAGTTTTCTTTCGTCTTTTTAGGGCTGCACCCACCGCATATGGAAGTTCCGAGGCTAGGGGTCGAACTGGAGCTGCAGCTGCCAGTCTACACCACAGCCACAGCAACCCCGGATCCAAGCCACATCTGCAAACTACGCAGCAGCTCACGGCAATGCTGGATCCTTAACCCACAGAGTGAGGCCAGAGATCAAACCCAAAGCCTCATGGGCACTAGGTCAGCACCTTAACCAGCTGAGCCACAAGGGGAACTCCAGACCCCAGTCCTCAGCACAGACCCCAGAGGCGTTCCCGTCACGGCTCAGCGGTAACAAATCCGACTAGTATCCATGAGGATATGGGTTTGATCCCTGGCCTCGCTCAGTGGGTTAAGGATCTGGCGCTGCCTTGAGCTGTGGTGTAGGTTGCAGATGCGGCTCGGATCCCGCTTTGCTGTGGCTGTGGTGTAGACCAGCAGCTGGAGATCCGATTTGACCCTTCACCTGGGAACTTCCATATGCTGCAGGTGCGGCCCTAAAAAGACCAAAAAAAGAAGAGAGAGAGCGAGAGAGGGAGACCCCAGAGAGCCCCTAGCTCTTTCCAGAACGTAAGACCACGGGGAAGATGCTATCTCTGAACCAGGCAGCAGCCTCGCCAGGCACAGAATCTGCGCCCCCAGGACCTCAGGATCCAGCCGCCAGGGAACAAATGTGTTGCTTACAAGGCCCCCGCCCTTGGGTGCTTTGTTAGGAGCTCAAGCAGACAGAGATGGCCCCACTACGATTCAATAAGACGGGGGATGCTTGGCGCGTGGCTGGGCCGTGGCACACACGGGTTGTCACCACGCACGGGGGCGGGGGGTGTCCTTCGTAGGTCTGCCTCCAGGCACCACCACAGAGCTTCTCCCACCCCTGGGAGCCTTCTCCCCTGCCTTGACCCCGAACGGGCCCGAGATGGCCTCTGACCAGCAGAACACGCCTGCTCAGCCTCGGCCACGGGGCCCAGGGTGCCTGCGTCCATTCCCCACTGCTGTTGGCGCCCGAGCCCTCGTGACGAGCCTGAGGTCCCACAGCGGGCCAGTCCCCAAGGCACCCTGGGCCCGTGGGCGAGGCCACCAGCACCACGCAGCCCCGCGCGGGGCAGGGCAGTGAACACGTGAGGCTGCAGAACGGCCGAGCCCTGGCCATGACCTTGAGCAGATCACTGCCCACACCTGGCACACCTTGGGGGCAGTCACAGTGACTCCCGCCTGCTAGGGCCCCACAAGCCCCAGACACAGGCCAAGCCACGTCCCCGGTGTGTCGCCAGTGCCTGGCGGGGACCGGGCCTCACAGCTCCCGAGCCAGACTCACATGGGCTCCCCGCTGTCGATGTACTCCCACAGCAGCTCGTCCGACAGCTCCGAGAACTGCACCTGGGTCTCCTCGTGGAACTCCGACACCTCCGTGTCCAGCTGGCCGTCTGCGAGGAGGGACCTGCGGGTGAGGGCGCTCGGCCAGCACATGTGTCCCCAGCTTTGAGCCGCTGCATCTGGGGGGAGCTGGCCGGGTCGTTAAGCGGGGGGGTGGGGGGGGATGGTTCATTTTATTTTACTTCATTTACTGACATTTTCTTTCTATGCACCTGCAGCACATGGAAGTCCTGGGCTAGGGGTCGAATTGGAGCTGCAGCTGCCGGTCTACACCACGGCCACAGCAACACAGGATCTGAGCTGCATCTGTGACCTATGCCACAGCTCACAGCAATGCTGGATCCTTAGCCCCCTGAGCGAGGCCAGGGATCGAACCCACATCACCAGGGACTCTACGTCAGGTTCTGAACCTGCTGAGCCACAATGGGAACTCCTGGGTTTCTGTGCTTTATTTATTTATTTACTTTTACGGCCACACCTATATGGAGGTTCCCGGGCTAGGGGTCGAATTGGAGCTCCAGCTGCCGGCCTACACCACAGCCACAGCAATGCCGGATCCTTAGCCCACTGACCAAGGCCAGGGATCGAACCTGCGTCCTCAAGGTTCCTAACTGGGTTCACTAACCACTGAGCCACTACGGGAATTCCTGTGCAATTTTTTTAAAAAACCTTATCATCACGGCACAGCTTACCCACGCCAAACTCCGCCCATGACCCCAAAGGAAGCATCTGGGCAGGTGGCGTTGGAGGGGGTCGCCTGACTGTCCCCTCCCAGCACGGCCCCCATCAGCTGCTCGGGGTGAACCCGAAGACTTCCACGCGGGACCCTGACTTTCCCAGGCAGGACGGGAGAGCGGGCTCGTGAGGGGCACAGACAGAGCCGCCCCCAAGGGTCACCGGGGATACCCCCAACCCCAGCGTGTGGCAGTCCCAACCCCGGGGCCGCGGAGGCCGGGAGGGCGCCGGCCATGGTAAGTACCGTGGCTGCAGCAGTGGACGACGGCCACTCCGGTGAAGACGCTGTGTTCTTTCCCGCTCAGCCTGCAACACACAAGCGTGAGCACGTGCCTCTGGTGGCCCGGCAGCTCCCGGCGCAGCGTCTTCCGGCCACCCAGCACGCGACCCCGTTCCGCGTCCACCCTCAGCCACACGGTCTCCGAGGAAAGCTTCCTGTGCGACCGCGCAGGTCCCAGTCGGCAGTGCTGGGTCAGGGGCTGTGTCACGGGAGGTGAGGTCCCACCGGGAGCACGGGGACCCCCTCCAGGAGCTGTGGCTCCTGCTCAGGGCATCGGCTGTCCGGGCGTGGCCGAGCCAGGAAGGGGGATGATGCGGGTGGCCCACGCGGGGACAGAGAGGGACGGGGCCCGCCTCCCCAGCGCGGGGGCCCAGACGGCCAGGCTCCTGCGGAAAGCGCTCAGGTGGTGGCCGGCATGGGAAGGACAAGGGGTGGCCAGAGGTGGAGGCCTGCGGGCATATGGATGCCCAGGGCAGCCCCTCGGGGCAAAGGTAAGTTCAAGGGCACCAGCCCGTCCACTGATCTGGACCAGGGAGGGGGGCCTCAGGCGGGACAGGGGGCAGCAGGCACAGACCCCCATACACACGCACAAGGGCGCTCGGCCCCTCCAGGCGGCCTCCCTCTGAGGCAGGCTGTTTCCCAGGAGGACAGACGGACGACAGCCACCCACCTGGACAGCATGCGGTAGGCGTCCTGCTTGTCCACGGGCTTCTCCAGGATCAGTGTGTCCACCGCCTGCAGAGAGAAGGGAGGCCGGCGGTCTTTCCAGCCCTCTGGCCGTCTTGGAAAGCAGCGCCCTCCACTTCTTTCTCGTTATTATTTCTGCTTTTCTTTTTCGGGCTGCGCCCGCGGCATAGGGAAGTTCCCAGGCTAGGGGTCAAATCAGAGCCGCATCTGCGACCTACCTCACAGCCACAGCAACACGGGACCCTTAACCCACCGAGCGGGGCCAGGGATCGAACCTGCGTCCTCAGGGATACTAGTCAGGTTCGTTAGCGCTGTCCACTTTTTTCATGCACATTTTTTTAAAATTCAGGTGAGATTCTCATAACAGGAAATTCCACCGTTTGAAACTATTTCTAACGTTGGCCCAGGACCACTGGCCAGTTCCGGAACTTCTTTGTCATCTCGACCACCCGGTCCCCGTGAGCTGTCACTGCAGGGCCCCTGCCCCAGCCTCTGGCACCAGGAGGCCCCTTTCTGTCTCCGTGCGCTGGCCTGTGGCAGAGCTGCCGGGAGCAGCACGCAGACTGACCCCCCCACCAAAAAGCAGGACACTCTGTGCCCCAGACCCCGTCCTGGAGAGAACCGTGTCCCCCAAAGACATATCGGGGTCCCGCCTTCTGGCCCCTGTGAACGGGACGTTTGGAAAGAGGGTCTGAGAGGAGGTCCTCCTGGATGAGGGGGCCCTCCATCCAAGGACAGTGTCCTCCTAAGAGACACAAGAGGAGACCCAGACACAGAGGAGAAGCCACGGGAAGGGTCTGAGAGGAGGTCCTCCTGGATGAGGGGGTCCTGCATCCAAGGACAGTGTCCTCCTAAGAGAAGAGGAGACCCAGACACAGAGGAGAAGCCACGGGAAGGGTCTGAGAGGAGGTCCTCCTGGATGAGGGGGCCCTCCATCCAAGGACAGTGTCCTCCTAAGAGACACAAGACACAGAGCAGAAGCCACATGAAGACAGGAGGCAGGCGGCCACCAGCCAGGGCCCCCGGGACTGCGGGCAGACCACCAGAAGCCGGGAGCGACCTGGGACGGACCCACCCTAGCCCGTGCAGGGGGAGCCGGCCTTGCGGGGGCCTTGACCTCGGGCTCCGAGGACGTGGTGACCAGACTCCAGGCAGAAAGGGGCTTACCACAATGGTGTCTGCACCGATGACAATGTCGGGGGCTCGCAGGTCCTTCTGCAAGAAACCCAGACCTGGCTTCAGACAGGAAGGCCCTGTGCGTGTCACTTTCCTGAAGCGACACACATCAGACCAGGCATCACCGGTTACTTACAAACCCAGGCGGAAAATAAGAACCCCTACGCGCACCCGGTGACCCCAGGACGCTCATCGGAAATCTGAGTACAGACTGCAACTCTGGCTGCACTGAAACGCTCGCCTCTATACGGCCAGAAATCAGCAGCCAGGGTGCATTTATTTACACCCACTAATAATTCATAACTAATTATTTATGCGAACTAATAGCTAATAACTCATAGTGTAGTTCTTTATGCCAGCTACCATGCCGGTGCTGTTGCGTTAATTGCAACAGGGCGCTATTATAATGCATTGCAACAGATAAGCCACATTAATTCTATAGCAGATGACACCATTGTATGAATTATAAGAGTATGTTACAGAGCGCCACCAAATAAGAGGTAAGCTCCACTAATTCTATATCCTAAATGATACTGCTATCTTGACTAGATTGTTTATTTATTAGATAGTAACACGCAGCAAACAGACGCTATTTCTGTATCAAAAATGATGCTGTTACATTTCATACAGTAGCATGTTAACTAGGAATAGGAATAACAGATAAGCTGCATTAATCCCATATCATAAATGATGCTATTATGTTACTTACAACAGCAGTTAGAGAGTGACACAGACTCAGAGATGAGGTGTGACAATTATTTTGGTTTTTTTTTTTTTTGGGGGGGTGCCCACGGCATGCAGAAGTCCCTGGGCTGGGGATCGAACCTGCAGTGCAGCAGTGACCTGAGGCACAGCGGTGACAACACCGGATCCTTAACCTCTAGGACACCAGGGAACTCCGTTCAGGTCTGTCCGCAATGCTCTTATATGAATCCAGTGCCATAGTACGTACTAGGCAAGTGGCAGAAAATTTACACTGAGCACGTGATCTTTAAGTGACTAATACCACATTCTATAAGTCACAGATAAGCACCACTTACAGGCGGTACGGGGTACACGGCACAGATGACAATACAGCAGCGTACTACACAGAAACACTCAGCCACAGAAAAGCTGCATTAACCGCATGCTGTAAATGGCACTTATTTATATAATCCATATTTTGTGTGTGTGTGTGTGTATGTATGTGTGTGTGTTTTTAGAGCCACCCCCAAAACATATGGAGGTTCCCAGGCTAGGGGTGGAATCAGAGCTACAGCTGCCAGCCTTCGGCGCAGCCACGGCAATGCCAGATCCTTAACCCACTGAGTGAGGCCAGGGATCGAACCCACGTCCTCATGGATATTAGTCAGGGTCCTTACCGCCGGCAAGCCACTGAGCCACGACGGGAGCCCCACGCGCATACGTTGTAATTAAATTTAATTTTTTTGCTAGATGTGGGATCTCAGTTCCCAGACCAGGGATTGAACCTGGGTCCGTAGCTCCGGAGTCCTCCCCACTGAACCAGTGGGGAACTCCCGAATAACGCGCATATGTTAAACCCGAAGACGCCCCCCAAGAAGCAGAAGCCCTCGCCTGGTACATCCTGCTGGCCACCTCCAGGGCCTTCTGCTTGGCTGTTTCCACGGCGTACGCAGAAGGGCTGGGGAAGGAGGCCTTGTTCAGCTTCTCCTTGAACCTGGAAGGGACCACCTCGAACCGGAGGCCCTGGGTAAGGATGCAAAGGGCCGTGAGTGTTTACCGGAGGGACCTGGGGACACTGATCCCGACGCACCAGACCTGCCGTCACTGGCCTCCCCCACGGGTGGCCCACCGGCCCCGACCGTCGGATCTACGCTCCGGACGCCGGCCAGGTGCCGGCCGGGGGAAGGCCACGCGGAGGCCAGCAGAGGGAGACGGATGGGCCTGCGGTGCCACGGGGTCAAAGGGCCCCCAGAGAGTCCCAAAGGCCAGGCTTCGCCCCCACAGGGGTCAAACTACTGAAAGGGCACCACCTGCAGGAAATGCCGCAAAAATGCCACCAACATTAGGGGGACTCTGACGGCTTCAACTCGGTCCCTTAACAGTTGTGACCAGGCAGCCCTGTGGGAGGCGGGTCGTGGACACGGTGACATCTAGAGTCAGGCGGGGACAGGAGTTGGGGTCTTGACCACAGAGGGTAAAACTCCCCCTTGCCCCCTCTGGGACCCCTGGAGAGCACCCCTCTGGCTCTTAGCTTCCCTGCACCCCAGCCTTCCCCCGCCCCTCCCCTCCCCTCCAACACCCCCAGTTGCCTGGCCCGCCCTGTGAGACCCTCTTGGCTCTGGGCGCCCCAGCCGTCCGCCCGCGGCACGGACAGCACCCCCGGCTCTGCACCCACAGCCACCCCAGCCCACTCCCCACGGCCCCCAGGCACAAGGCCTCCACGGTGAGCATGTCCCCCCAATTTGACTCTGTCCCCTACCGCTCCCCTGCTCCAGGACAGACCCAGCTCAGGCACACAGACCTGGCCTTGGCCTGCCAGACCCACACAGCCCGGCCAGCAAGCCACCGGGTCACCGGCTCCCAGGTCACGCAGAGTCCTCTTTCCTCCAGTCCACAGACCTGGACTCCGGTCACTAGGGCCCTACACCTCCCCCCGTTTTTTTTAGGGCTGCATTTGCAGCATATGGAGGTTCCCAGGCTAGGGGTCGAATTGGAGCTGCAGCCGCTGGCCTACACCACAGCCACAGCAACATAGGTCCGAGCCACGGCTCACGGCAACGCCGAATCCTTAACCCACCGCGCGAGGCCAGGGATGGAACCCGCGTCCTCATGGATGCTAGTCGGGTTCACAACCCGCTGCGCCACAACGGGAACTCCAGTCCTGCCCCCTTGTGACCTCGGGCCCCAGCCCTGCACACCCCAGCCCTGGTCACCAGATCCCCAGTCACAAGGCCTCTGTCCTCGGACCCTGTAACCAGGCCTCACCACCAAGCCCCCGCCTGCACCCCCCACCCCCCCAGGCCTCCTCGAGGACTAGGCGCCCCAGCCACCAGGCCCTGGCCTGCAGACCCCTCCTGCCCGACCCCCATGAAACCGAGGTGAGCCACTAGGCTGAAGCCACCAGACCCCACCCCTCCGCAATCACGAAACCCCTCCGGTCACTAGGCGGAGCCCTGCAGACACCTCCCCTCGCCCCCAACTAAGCGCGGCTCACCAGGCCCCTGGTCACCAGGCCCGCGGCCCTAGGCCGCCCCCGATTCCCGCCCTGAAGACGCCAGCCCAGGCCCGGCCCAGGACGCTCACCGCGTTGCTGAGGATCTCCCGGCGGCGCGGGGAGGCGCTGGCCAGCACCACGTGCTTGTGCTGCAGCTTCCCGATCACCGGGCACAGCGCCATGGCGCCGCCGCGACCCCGACCCGCGCCCGAGCCCGCGCTCGCCCGCAGGGAGCCGAGGGGGAGGAGCGCCAGGCGGGGCGGCCCAGACCCCGCCCCCACGAAGCCCCGCCCCGGCCCCTGAGCCCCGCCCCGGTCTCACCCCAGTGCAGCCCCGCCCATACCCGTGAAGCCCCGCCCCCAAGCCCCGCCCCGCCTCCAGGGAAGAGCGCCCTTGGTCGCCGCTTCCCTTCCGGAAAGCCCAGACGAAGCACCGCCCATCCTGTGAAGCCACGCCCCCGCATCTCGCCCCGCCCCTACCTGGCAGCTGGGGAAGCACGCTGGGCCCCAGCCTGGGGGCCTGGGGTGGGGACCGGGGCTGGAGGCGATCTCCTAAACCGGCAACCACGGGGCACCTTGGGAGCACAGGGTGAGGACAGGGGAGATAAAGTGTCCTTGTGATTCGGTGGGGCCGTCCCCGAGGGCGCGGTCGGGGGCAAAAATGGGGGTCCCTGGAGGCGGAGATGAGGGTCATCGGGAGAAAGGGAGCGGAGATGGGGGTCCCCGGGAGAAGGGGGCGGAGATAAGGTGTCCCCTGGGCGAGATGTGGGGTGTACAGAGATAGGGGGTTCCCCGGGCCTCGGTACGGTACGAGTGCAGCCCTTCTCGGCCTCAGGACTGGAGGCGTTTGGGGCCGGGTCTTTCCTTTTTGCGCTGCCGCCCTGACTTCTGTCCACTAGATGGCAGTAGCCTCCCCGCGGCCGTGGCCGCCGCGGGTCTGCAGAGGTCCAGGGTCCGCTGGGGGCCAGAATGGCCCCTTTGTGTGCCCGGGCGATGGACAGAGAGACGGACAGATACATAGGCGATAGATGATAAGGTGAATAGATAATTGATCGATGAGATAGATGGTTAGATGGTGGGTGCAGATATGATTGCAACATAAGCAGCAGAGAGATATTTGTTAATGTGAAACAGATATGATGGAGGGATAGATGATACATAGACAATTAATAAATAGATGATAGAGTGTTTTATGCTAGACAGGGCTTAGCCTCGGCCCTCCTGGCACTGGGGCTGGAGGACTCTGAGGCGGGCGATCTGTGCACTGTCGGTTGGGCAGATTCCGGGTTTCCACACACACACACACACACACACACCCGTGTGGCAGGGCAGACAACTAACACACACCCCCACATAAACCAGTGCACATCTGTGTGCATTATATGTGTCTGTGCATATATGATGCGTTACACAGGAGGCTCCATGTCAGCATCCTCTTATGTGTTTTGACGGCATTATTATGTCCCTTTTTCCCTTGAGCTTTTGTGCGGGGTGAACCCACAGGGCATCGGGTGGCTGTGGCAACCAGGTTTTGATGCCTGCAGACAATGCTGTGATACGGGGACCCACCACCGTGGTTGGGGCCCTGGCCACTGATCCCTCAGCCCCAGAGCCCATCTCGGAGGCTGCCTTGCTCCTTGCGTCCCGATTGCTCTCCCCAAGGAGGGGCTGGGAAGCTGGAGGGCGGGTTTGCACCCCGTCCTCCACTGTCCCATCTACCGCAGGCCCCCACGCCGAACCCCCTGTTGGCCCGCCCCCCGAAGGATGAACCATCAGCCAGCACCTCCCCAGTCGGCTCCAGGTCGCCCTGTGGGCTGCACCCGCCCCAGCCTTCCACGTGTGCGGGACTTGTGTTCTGACTGGTTGAACTTGACATTTCAGTAATGATAATAATGCATGTTATTTAATAAATAGTTTCGAATTACTAATCATTTAATAATGAGCATTAAATATTGTCAGTTATATCATCGATATAATAATTGTCAAATATTTCAATAATTATTACTATATTATCAATAATTAATACATCATAATATAATTATATCAATAATTATAGGATAATTATTCAATAATTATTACTATAATTAATAATAATTAATTTGTACTTATATAATATTAATAAAGTACTGATATCTATTAAATAAATTATATTTTAGAATTTATATTTTATTTGTAATAAATAGTATCGAATATTGTTGATATATTATTATATTAAATAACATTAATGTTATAATAGTATTATGATAATGTTATTAAATGCTAATTTAAATAATTATTAACTAATAATGGTTATTATTATTACTATTATTTCTAGCTCTAGGCATTTCAGGGAGATGTAAACTTCAGCAGTCAGGAGGCATCTCTGTGACAGAACAACCTCCCCTGGGCAATGACAGTGAAGTGCCCTGGAAACTGGCTGGGAAGGTCCGGGGGCGGCACCTGAGACAGTGTCACCGTGCCCTCCCTGCGGCCAAGAGTTTGAGGTTGCCTTCCCGTTTCTGCTCTGCGCAGGCTGGCATCGCTTAGTTGTTTGCAAACCCTTCAGACAAGGCAGCAGGTGCTGCAAAGGCCACCGTGAAACACACCGGAGGAACGATCCATACATTGGAGAGCCCATCTGTGTGTCCGGGAGCGCAGACTCTCCTTTGACAGCGTCAGCTCCCTCACCCGGACCCTCACCCGGACCCCCGCCGCCCCCAGAACCAGCCCCCACGACTCCTGTTCCGTTCTCCACCACCACCCGACATCTCACTCAAGAAAAAAAAAAAAATAGATGGTTTATTTTGCGATGGTTCTAGGGTTCCAAGGCAGGTGTCCCCTCTTCATCCACCCCCATCCGTCATGTCAGCATTCCCCTCCCCGGTCCCTGGAGAAGGACCGACAAGTGCTGGACTCCCGCCCGTTTTCCCAGCGGCCTGCGGGGTTCCAGCCCGCCTGTGAGCCTCCGTCCTTTAGAAGTCCCAGCTTCCTTCTTTCTCGGGAAATTGCTGACGAGGCGGGGAAAACAGGCTGACAGGTATACCGACACTGACGGGTTTCACATACTGTCTAGGAAGGCCTTGATGACAGAAGGTGACGACAAAGGCAAGAAAGAAGCGGCAGTTGGACAAGATAAACGTCTTAAATTGGGGATGTAGCCAGGGCCGTTTGGCAGGAATCACACGCTGACCTTGAGTCCCCACTGGTGCCAGACGAGGCTCTGGGGCCAGTGGCAGGTTCAGATCTCACCAGCTCAAGGCCGGTGCTTGGGGCTTATCTGAAAGTCCCAGACCGGCCCTCTTCATCCATGCATCCTTCTTAGGGCTCCCCTCCCCGCTTCTTCGCCTCTGCCTGCCACCCTAAAAGAGTCACACTGGACTGACAGAGTCACACGGGCTTCTAAAGACATTGGGGGTGGGGGGAGCCGAGGTTAAAAGTTGAACGCTTTTAACAGCCCATCGGAAGCGGAGCGGTCTCTGCTTTGGCCCCATAATCGTGACATCCTTGATAAGTCTGCAGCGACTTTGACATTGCCTCCAGAAAGCGCGAAAGCCCACGGGTAAAGGTTTGTCCGTGGCGCAGCATGACAGGGATAGTTTCTGGAGAGAAGTGACTTCAGCCCATCGTTTCGGATGTCTGCGTTCGGCCCCGTTTGCAGGTCGAGGTCCAGAGGCCGGCTGAGAGAAGGCCTCTGGGATCCTGTCTCCAGCTTCTCCCATAAAAACCCCCCGGAACAGTGATGGGAAGCAGATTCACGGGCGAATGATGGATGCCCAGGGGTCACCCAGGCAACAGAGCAAGGAGGAGAATCAGTACCGTGGATGATCCCCCAAAACATCCTGGGGAGAAAAAGCCAGCAGATTCTGCACCTGGTGTGGTCCCCTTTGTGTCACGTGAACAGCGAGGATAAACCCACAGAGGCAGAGAGCGGGGCGCGGCCGGCCGGGCTGGCTGCTGGGCATTGGGCATCTTTTCGAAGATGCTCTGTGGTGACTCGGGTGCGCCCTCAGCCTCGCTGCGCTCGTTGAGCCTGGAGCACCCCATGTCGAGGGATGTAGTCCAGCCACAGAACGGACACCTGCAGCGGACCCCACTGTTAGGAGGTCCCTAGAGGAGACAGATTCGCAGACAGGAAGTCGCTGGTGGGGAGAGAGGAGTCAGCGTGTAATGGAACATGAGAAAGTTCTGGGGACAGGTGGTGGCAAGGATGGCGCAACACCATGCAACTGCTTGATGCCAGTGAGCTGCGTGCACCTGCACGGGGGAGGAGGGCCCACGGTATAAGTACTCTGTGACATTTTTTATTTTGATTAAGAAGGCAACACACACACACACACACAAAACAAGGCTGGATCGGGAACACTGGCTTCTTGTATACTCAGCGATTCTGAAAGGGGACGGCTTCCAGAATGGGGAGACCACATGTGGCCCGAATCAATGCGTTGGCCTGACACCGTCCAACAAGCCACGGGCTTCGGGTAGGGATGTTTTAAAGCAGGCTGAAGTAAGGAGAAAGCCAGCGGGCACCCCCGGCCTCGGCAGGAGCGCCCTGCATTCTGACGCTCTCCGCTCGTGCAGTCCCCAAACACGCACGCACCGACGCACACATGTGCATGCACAGACGCGTAGGCACGCACGGGGGCCCGGGGGCGCGGGCACGCGGGGCGGGAAGTGTGCCCGTGTGTGTGTGCGCGTGTGTGTGTCAGACCGGGCGCTTCTACTTTAAAGCAAGCATCAGTTATCACGGGGCTCTGCCAGGGCTTCTTTTCAGAGACACCTTGGGCATTTTAGGGTTTCTTTTTACAAAAAAAAGCCCCAGCCTCATCCCACCCACCCCACCCCATGCCCGGTCCGGGCTCACCTCACGTGCTGGCAGCTACCTGATTCTGCCGAAACTGACGCTCCAGGGGCCCTGGCAGAAGGATAACAGGGTGCTTCGATTGCAAGTTGGGAGGGGCCCTTAGCTGGCAGGGGTCCCCGAAGTCCAACAGAGGCACCTGCTGGCCCTCTGCACTTAGAAACCCGCGGTCTTGCTTCTCGGCGTGTTTCGCTGCCCCACACGCTCCCAAGGGCCGGCTCCTGGTTTCACGACATCTCCCTGAATACAGCTGTGTTCTCCTTCTCCGGGGGGCTTCACGGGGCAACGGGTTGCGCTTCCATGTGGACCGGAGGGCTGGACCCAGGTGACCGCCTGTCCCAGTCGCTGTCACCAAGGAGACCGGCTTCCCCTGAGTCCAAGCTGCGTTGCTTATTCACGAAGCAGCATGTAAAAGCCCTGTGAGGGTGGTTTGAGGGCCGTCACAGCTTTTCCAGCATCAGAGGAGGGGGGCCCATGCCCGGAACGCGGGGCTGGTGCCGCCTCTCTCTGGCTCGGGGCTCCAGCCCCCCGTGGTGTCGCCAAGTGGGGCTCTGGCTTTCCAGGGTTTGGCTCTGGGACACTCAGGCAGAGCAGGGGTACAGCACTCCGTGGCCAAGCCGGGTCCCTCAGGCCAGCCCTTTTCCTGTCCCCTCGGCCGTTGGTTTAGTCCTTTCTCTGGGGGGGTTCACTGGCCGTCTCTCCAAAGGTTCCTCGGGGGGCTCTGCTCCCTGCAACCCCAGGGACGGGCTCGGACCCTGTCCTCCGCTGGGACGCCCCAGCTGTGTGGCCCGGGGCGGAAGGGGTGGAGCGGACCACCGGGCGGCACCTCCAGGCCAAGGGGGTGGGTCCCACAAAGCTGGCCCCCCCGAGAGCCAGCTCCAGGCACGGAGCGCCTCCTGCAATCGCCCAACCGGGGGCCAGCACCACGACCCCAGGATTTCACTGTGTGTCCTGGGGCGGCTGGAACCGTTCCCACAAACTGGGGGCTTAAAACCTCAAACCTAATCTGTCTCAGCCCTGGAGACCGGACGTCTGAGGTCAAGGGGTCCCAGGGCCGCGCTCCCTCCAGAGGCTCCAGGGGAGGGTCCTTCCTGCCTCTTCCAGCTTCTGGGGGCTCCGGGCGGCCCTGGGCTGGTGGCCGCCTCCCTCCCGTCTCTGCCTCCGTCTTCCCGTGGCTTCTGCTCTGTGTCTGGGTCTCCTCTTGTGTCTCTTAGGAGGACACTGTCCTTGGATGGAGGGCCCCCTCATCCAGGAGGACCTCCTCTCAGACCCTTCC
>PVHT021183671.1:94778-125578 GCA_004024745.2 Catagonus wagneri | reverse complement strand
TGGCTTCTCCTCTGGGTCTGGGTCTCCTCTTGTGTCTCTTAGGAGGACACTGTCCTTGGATGGAGGGCCCCCTCATCCAGGAGGACCTCCTCTCAGACCCTTCCCGCGGCTTCTCCTCTGTGTCTGGGTCTCCTCTTGTGTCTCTTAGGGGGACCCTGTCCTTGGATGGAGGGCCCCCCTGATCCCATAAGTCACAGTCTGAGATTCCAGGTGGACATGGATTTGGGGGAACCCTATTTACTCCAGCACATGTGTGTCTGTTTTCCTCCCAAAGCGGTGATGGCAGGGACCAGTCCTCACGGTGCCCCACAGTCACCCCGCCCTGCTGGCCCCTCCCATCTCACCTGACGGGCTGCAAGGCTGTTTTCCTTTCCCAGGGGAACCCTGAGCTCAGTTCTGCGCGTCTGCTCGGGAGGCACAAAACAGCCAAAGGGTCCTGCTTTGGGCAAAGCCCAGCCTCCCGGAACCTCTGTCTCAGGGCGAGGGCGCCTCATCTTCCCAAAGTAGCACAGGTACTGCGCTGGCACAGGTGTGTCCAGGTGCTGGCTGGGTGGCCGGCCCTCCCGCGGGCTGCGTGGTCAGTGCTCGCCCAGTACCTGGTCCTCAGAGGCTTCCAGCGGTCCGGAACAACCCGCCGGCCGCTCTGCAAGCCCCGGCGTCTGCTCAGCTGCTGGAGGGACCCGGCGATGTGGAGGGGGGGACCCGGAAGCCCCTTGGGTAGCAAGGGAACAGAACGGCTTGTCTCTGGTGGTCTGGCTGAATCCCAGTGCCCAGAGTGACCGAGGGCGAACTGAACACGGAGTCAGGGGCCCATGAGGCTGGGGGGCGGGGGGCAGAGGGACCCCCAACAGTCCCGCCCGGGGGCGGGGTGCAGGCAACGAGGCAGGCGGCCTGCCACGCGGAATATCGGGAGCTGAGGGGGGTGCAGGTGCCTTCGGAGTGGAGCTGGCCTCTGCGATGCCAGGGGTCCCTCTGCGCCCCTGGGCGGCGCTGGCGGCTGTGGGCGGGCGAGGAAGGAAAGGGACGGAGGGAGGGACGGAGGGAGGGAGGGACGGAGGGAGGGAGGGCCCCGTGTGTCTCCCGCGGACCCCGGCAGGCGCCGGGCTCAGAAGCCGCTCTCCTGGCGCTGGAAGCCGGGCCGGCCGGCCGCCTCCGGGCCGTCGGCGTGGGCGCTGAGCACCGAGCGCGCGGAGAGCGTGCGCGCCGAGAAGAGGCTGTCCCGGCGCGCGTCCGGGCTGTCGCTGGGCAGCGGCCCGTAGCCCAGGTAGTCGCGCAGGCGCAGCTGGAACTCGCGGGAGGCGAAGTAGTAGACGAAGGGGTCCAGGCAGTTGTTGAGGCAGCTGAGGCAGAGCGTGAGCTTGTACACGTGGTAGTAGCTGCGGCCCAGGAACAGCCGGTTGACCACGTGCAGCAGCAGCACGAAGTTGTTGGGCGCGAAGCAGGTGACGAAGGCCAGCAGCACGACGGCCGCCAGCCCCACGGCGCGCCGCCTCTGGCCGCGGCCGTGCGCGTCGGCCGAGCGCAGCAGCGTGAGGATGGTGGCCGTGTAGCAGGCCACGGTGACCACGAAGGGGACGAGGAAGAGCACGAGGAAGAGCGTGAAGAGGAAGATGGCCCACATGGCCACGCTGGGCAGCATGGTGGACTTGAGCACGTCGAAGCAGGTGACGATGCCCAGCGCCTCCACGGCGTACGTGAGGTCCGTGCGCGCCAGCGGGGACAGCGCCGCCAGCAGCAGCAGCCACAGGGCGGCGCAGGCGGCCACGGCGTAGCGGCGGCGGCGCCAGCGCGCGGACGCCAGCGGGTACACCACGCCCAGGAAGCGGTCCACGCTGATGCAGGTCATGGTGAGGATGGACGAGTACATGTTGGCGTAGAAGGCCACGGTGACCACGTTGCACAGCAGCACGCCGAACACCCAGTGGTTGCCGTTGCAGTGGTAGTAGATCTGGAAAGGCAGCACGCTGGCCAGCATCAGGTCCGTGACGCTCAGGTTGATCATGAAGATGACCGAGGGCGTCTTGGGGCGGATGTGCCTGCACAGCACCCACAGCGAGAACAGGTTGCCGGGAATGCTGAGCAGCGCCACCAGCGAGTACACCACGGGCAGCGCCACCGCGATGGCCGGGTCGCGCAGCATCAGGATGGTGGCGTTGTCAGGGCGCGTCAGGTTCATGTCCATCTTGGGGCCGGGCGTCGGGGCCGGTCTGCAAGGCAAAGGCGCGCGGGGGTGAGACGGGCCGGGGGCTGGGGTGCGGGGTCCCCAGGGCGCGCGGGCGGGGCGCGCGGCTTCCGGCTCCTCCTCCGCGGGCCCCCCCTCCCTGCGGCCCCTCCGCCTCCTTATCGGGCCGGGAGATGTTAAATCCTCAAACCTTGCACCGCTGGCTGTTTACAAAGCTCCTGAGAATGGCTGCGTGTATGGCAGAAATTATCACAGCCTTGTCAATGAACCCTACTGCAATGATACTTAAAAAAAAAAAACTGGCACAGGCTGCTTCTCCAGACCCAGGATGCAAACTCAGAGACCTGCTCCTCCTCCATCCTGCTGGGGCGGGAGAAACCGCAGCAGGAGGATGTGGAAGCACCGTGTCTAGTCCCCACAGGCAGCAGACATTTGATCTTTTCCGCTTGGGCTAGAGGACACGGGATGCTTCCTGTCACTGCCCACCACACCACTGCCATCTGTGCGCCAGACCCAGGCCTCTGCATGCCTGTCCCTTCCTTGGCGACTTCCTTCCTTCCTTCCTTTCTTCATTCCTTCCTGTGGCTTGGAAGTTCGGGGGCAGTGCTGTGAGGCACGGCGCATAGACTTCAATGTTGGGGCTGTGAGGATGCCAGGGGAGTGCGGCCGAGGTATAAGTTACAAAGTTGCCAAGGGACAGACCCTGCTTCCGAGCTGAATAACAAACAGCCTGGAGCCAGACCCCACGGCCTCTTAACATGAGAGTCGGCGCCAGAGTCAGGACCACCTGGGAGATGGTTGTCCCCCAGCCCAGGAGGCCACTGGCACCGGATCATCAGTGGTCTCCAGAGGATCAGAGACTGGTGGATGGGGACTTACAAAGATGTGTGTGTGTGTGTGTGCATACATGTGTGTATATATACCCGCGCGTATATTCAAGTGCATGTTTATGTATATGAACACACATACCATTGCCTAGATGTGTATGTGTCTACATACGCAGACATTCTGTGCTGTGTGTATATATATGGAATATATATTCTATGGCATATATATATATATATATATATATATGTATATACACATGAAACATTTATACACACACACACACATATATATCCTAGAGCATAGATGCCCTATTATATTTTTTATTAACATTTTGGGAGTTCCCGTCGTGGCGCAGTGGTTAACAAATCCGACTAGGAACCATGAGGTTGCGGGTTTGATCCCTGGCCTTGCTCAGTGGGTTAAGGATCCGGCATTGCCATGAGCTGTGGTGCAGGTCACAGACGCAGCTCGGATCCTGCGTTGCTGTGGCTGTGGCTGTGGTGTAGGCCGGCGGCTACAGCTCCGGTTAGACCCCTAGCCTGGGAACCTCTACATGCCACGGGTGCAGCCCTAAAAATGACAAAAGCCAAAAAAAAAAAATTTTTGATGGAAGTCCTTGTTTATGTATCTACCTACTTATTATTTGAGGGCCGCACCTGCGGCGTCTGTAATTTCCCAGGGTACGGCTCGAAAGAGAGCCGCAGCTGCCGGCCCCCACCAGGGCCGCAGCGTTGGTGTCTTTGCGTACTCATGTGTGTATTTATGGGTTTACTTATGTACTCAGTGGCCACAGTGTGCAGAAAGCAGCTTGACGGGAGATTTCGGGTTCCAGATCAATGACTGAACCCGGGCCACCGCGGTGAAAATAGCAAGTCCCAGACACCAGACCACCAGGGAGCTGCTGACCCTGTTGCATTTATGTACATATTTGTGTGCGTGTGTATACGGACACACACATAAGTTGTACACACATACGTGTGCAACTGAATATCCATACGCACACACAGGCATGTTTATATCTGTGCATTCCAGGCCCACAAACACACACACACACACACACGTATATGCCACGGCATGTGTGTATGTGTGTATACACACAAGCGTATGTGCAATGTATACAAGATATGCACGTCTATATACACACATATATTGACACGCACACATACAACTATATATAATAGGATGAATACATGTACATATGTGCACAAACACACATGCATATATGTGCACGTAGACAAACGCAGACTACAAAGATTTACTTGAGGGCATGCTGCGGTGACGGCGGCAGACACGGCTGGGATCTGGCGTGGCCGTGGCTGTGGCGGAGGACGGCAGCTGCAGCTCCCACTTGACCCCTGGCCTGGGAATTTCCATATGCGGCAGGTGCAGCCCTAAAAAGGAAAACAAAAACAAAACGAAAGGGAAAACATTTATTTCAGGGAACTGGCTCACAGGTTTGTGGGGCTGATGAGCGTCTGCGGGGCCGGAGGCCAGGCTGGAGTGGGGTCCCCGGCAGGAGCTTCTGTAACGCACGCCCAGCAGAGGCGGTGGGTTCTGAGCCAGCTCTTCCTGCTGCCGGAGCTTGAGGCTTGCACTCTTTGGCTTTTTTTTTTTTCTGATGCTTTTTAGGGCCACCCCTGCAGCATAGGGAAGTTCTCAGGCTAGGGCTCAAATCGGAGCTGCAGCCGCAGGTCCACACCACAGCAACACCAGATCCAAGCCACATCTGAGACACACCTCAGCTCACAGCACTTATCCCACATTCTCCTGGACACCATGCTGGGTTCTTAACCTGCTGAGCCACAGCGGGAACTCCGAGCCTTGCACTCTGGAACACTGGTTTTTCTCCGGTCTTCCTCCCCCGACGGGGAATGCTGCCGAGCTGCCCACGCGGCCCGCACCTGGCCGCCGGTCCCTCGACCCACGGTGGGAGAGAGAGCAGGGGCCGGGGCCACTGGGGAGAAGGGGTCCCAGACGCCCGGGACCTTCTAAGTGCCGGAGCTGACCGAGACAGCCATTACACTGATGGCCTCAGGCCGGGGCTGCGGGCGCTGGTCACAGGAGGTCCTGGGATCATGCAAACCGTAGAAAATCCCCTACACCACAGGTCACCGACGCCCTGGTCCATGCCGTGGTCTCTGCTGCAGGGCTGGCAGGTGTCACGCTTTGCAGACAAAGGCAGAGCGCTTCCAAGAGGGGAGAGAGCAAAGCTGGGGTTTGAAAGGACCCGAGCCACCACCGCCAGGCTGCACTGTCTTGTCATTCTCATGCATGGCAAGCCTCAGCACTATTCTACTGACGGCCTCCGGCCATGGCTGCCGGCACCTGGGCACCATATGAGCTGTCGTGGTGACCCCACCATGGTCACAGGCGTCCCCTGCCTGCACGGCAGGTCCCAGGACCCTGCATCCGGCTCTCGGGTCTTACTAATGGCTTCTCCTGCGTCTTGATTCGCTCCAGTGGAATCCGGGGATGGAGTTTCCTCCCGGCCGCGTCCGCCTGGAGAAGCCCTTGTCCCACGTGCTTGGGACCCAGAAGCCAGAGCCGCCAGCTTGGGCGAACAGCGCGTCATCTAAAAGTCGGCAGGGTCTCAGCCGGCCGGGGGCCTCTCCCCGGAGCCCCCGGGAGGAAACTCTGGGGCCCGCTTGGGGTTTGAAGGTCTGTCTTTCTCACCTTGCCTCCCGCTCACCGCTCACCGGGGAGTGACGGCCCCGCTGCGCTGCGGGTGTCCCAGGCGGTCGCTTCTCGGCCTGCCCGCAGGGCGCACAAGGCCGGGGATCCCGAAATCCGGGCGAGGGGCTCACCTGGGCTTCGGGCGTCCCCGTCACAGCTCGGGACTGTGCCCCACTGATGCCCTCTGCCCTTTGGCTTGTCCCCAGGGTCGCGAGCAGGGCTGTCTATTGGCGGCGAACGCGGCCCGCGTGCCCCGGGGAGGCCAGCTCAGAGCCTGCGGGGCTTACCTGGGCCGCAGACCCCGCTTCGAGCCCCGTGCCCTGGTGTTTCTTCCGCAGGCGGCTCGCCATCTGGGCCAAGCGCGTGCAGAAGGAGCTTCCTCAAACCCATTTAAAAATGGCCCCGTTTTCGGTTTGAGTGGCAGTTTTCCGCTCCGCTAGCTTGCGGCCAGGTGCCGGGCGACGGTTCCCGGGTGCCGGCCCCATCCCCCTGGGGGACCAGCTCCAGCCATCCTCGGCCTTAGGAGCTCAAGGGCCTTCTTGGGGGGTCGCTGTGGGTGCCACCGGGGGCGGGCGCGTGGCAGGGGGAGACCTCCGCCACTTCCAGGGGACCGGGCGAGACGGGGGAGGCTGCTGCGTGCCCCCGGGTGGGGACCGGGGGGTCTGAGAAGACAGAGAGTGGGCAGAACCAGAGACAGAAAAGCCATCGTCCTGGCATGGAGTGGGGGTGCCCCGGAGTGCAGGGCAGGCCGTTTTCGGGGGCGCTCTTTCTGTTCCTGCTCGCGGGGTACTGAAGGCCCCCCACCTGCCGGCCTAACCTCCAGGTGGGTGCTTCAAAAGAGCGCGGATTTGCATAACACGCGGGGCTGCCGGGAGGGAAGCGGCCTTGCAGGAAACCCAAGTGGGCGCAGGAGGTCCTGGCCGCCCTGTGCAGCCCGGAAGCCGCTGCCGCCCGGACGGCCCCCGTGCTTTCACCTGTGCCCCCCTTGGCCCCGGAGTCTGCAGCCCCAGCCTGCGGGTTGAGGCAGTTTGGACCCCAGAGCCCGGCCGCCCGGGTGATTAATAAAGAAATCACCTCTGGCAGATGCCGCCGGCGCCTCTGAAAGCCACGACGTTTGTGGTTTGGACCCGGAGGAGGCCTGGGGGGAAGGGTGGGCGGCAAGATGGAAATTTTTGTGAAACGAGTGCACAACGGTCGCTGGTGGCCAGCAGGCGCTCCGCCAGGCGCTGGGCACGCAGAGATGGGTCTTGCACGAGGCCCCGGGGGGCTGGGGGGCTGGGGGGCTGGGGGGGCCGGGAGGGGCTGCCCCATGCAGGTGGCTGGGAGGAGAGTGTGACAAGCTCTGCAGGGAGGTGCAGGCAGACGCGCAGCGCCGCACTCGGCTGTCCAGGGGCTGCCGTGCACCCCAGCCGCTCTGGTCTTCTCTGCGACACCCGACGGAGCTACGCTTTACACGGCTGCAGCGACGCCTGCACGTGCTCAAGTCCCCTGGGTTTCTCACAAGTCTGCTGGCGTGCCACAGCCTTGCCACCCCACAGCGCCCCCCCACCACGGCCGCCACCCCCGTCCCTCCCGCCCCAGCCCACCCGTGCGCACGTTTAAAAGTTAAGTTCAAATTCATGACTCGCACGGTCCACCACGTTCACAGTAGATGGGTCGGTGGCGTGGACCATACTCGCAAGGCCTGGCAACTATCACCTCTAGCTGTTTGGAGACAGTTTTCATCACCCCAAACGGAGACCCCGCCCCCGTGAGTGGTCACCCCCCCAGCCCCCTCCCCGGCCCCTGGCAGCACGAACCCACTTCCTGTGTGTGGATTTGCCTCTTCTGGGCACTTCGTATGAATGGAGTCCGATACGCTGTGTCCTTCTGGGTCTGGCTTCTCTCCCTGAGCCTGGTCTGTTCAAGGTCCATCCACGTGGCAGCCTGTGCCAGAGCTTCAGCCCTTTTCATGGCTGCGTAATACTCCACCATGTGGATGGACCCCATTCTGTGTATCTGTCCGTGGGTTCAAGGACCCGTGGGTCATCTGCATCTCTGGACTGCGATTCATTAATCCTCTTATCACACCCATGCCAGGACCCCCCTGCATCTGAAGGTCGCAGACCCCAAGTATGGCTGTCCTTCCTCCCCTGTTGAGATGGGGAGCTCAAAAGCCACCCCAACTCATAGGCTACCAATAGCAGCTGGTGCTTCCCAAGGGGCTGTCCTGGCGCTGGGCCCGGAGCAAAGACCAGAGGGTCCTGACCCCGGGAGGCCAGGACCCAGGGCCGGTTAGTGTGGCTGCCCCATGGATCTTGGTCCCACCCAGGTCGTAGCGCTTTATTACGGCGGTGCTGGGGGCCTCACCCCAAAGCTTTCAGGGGCCGCCGTCTGGGAGAGTTGGCAGGGTCGGTGCTTTGGGTTCCACAAACTAGTCGGTCACGTGATGCACACGGGACGAGCAGCTCTTTGTCCTGCATCCGGGGGAGCTCCCGCCCAGCTGATTTTGTTCAATAGTCTCGGGATGAGGAGCCAGGCCGAAGTCACAGTTGCCGAACGCAGGAAGTGCCAGGAAAATGCGGGGCGTGGGGTCCCCCTGCCCAGACTGTAACTCCCCTCTGACGGCTGCCGCGACGCCAAGTGGCCGGGCGACCACGTTGTCAGCTGGGCGGTCTCCACAGCTTTCAGCTAGATCAGTACCTGGGAGGGAATCCTGGGAACGCTGAGCCACTGACCCCAAACTCGGGGCTTAAACAGCCTGCATCCACCCTCCCCCTTCCTGGGGATCAGACGTCTGAGGTCAAGGGGTCCCAGGGCCGCGCTCCCTCCAGAGGCTCCAGGGGAGGGTCCTTCCTGCCTCTTCCAGCTTCTGGGGGCTCCAGGCGGCCCTGGGCTGGTGGCCGCCTCCCTCCCGTCTCTGCCTCCGTCTTCCCGTGGCTTCTCCTCTGTGTCTGGGTGTCCTCTTGTGTCTCTTAGGAGGACACTGTCCTTGGATGGAGGCCCCCCTCATCCAGGAGGACCTCCTCTCGGACCCTTCGCTTCATCACACCTCCACAGACTCCATTTCCTAACAACACCCCATCCTGGGGTTCTGGGTGGCCTTGGATTAAGGGAGGAGCGACCGCTTAACCAGCTACGTGCTCGCATGCAGCAGAAACCCTCGAATTAACTCAGCAAAGAACGGGCAAATTCCTTCTGAAATGTGATCACGACAGCTAATGCGTGTGTGTTTCGGGAACCCTTCTGTAGGGGCCAATAATCTGTCATTAGGCTTTTAAAAATATTTGCGGGTCAGCGGCTGTCTGATGCACTTGGGCACGGATTTAAGGGCCACCCTGACGCAGGAGATCCTTCTCCTCCTCACATCTGCCAAGGCTCTGTTTCCAGATAAGATCCCGCTCACAGGTTCTGGGGACCAGCATGCAGATGTCTTTTGCGGGCCCGCCTTCAGCGCACGTCAGGTGTCAAGGACAACGTTTCTAAGAGCTGACGGGACCCTCGATGAACCCCCCGGGGTGAGCCTTCCACTTTCAGCCGCATCCCCACCAGCCCCCGGGCTGACACACGTCCCTGGAGGGAAAGCTCCCGCGGGCACCGATCCTGCAGAGGCGGAGGCAGCACGTGGCTGCCTTGGGGTCTGACCGGCACGCCCAGGAATTCGAGCCAGTCCCGCGAAAGCCTGGACCCCGGGGAGGAGAGGGTGCGCTCTCACCAACGGCCTCATCTGGGAGAACCCCGTTGGCCCACGACCCCCGGATGTGGCCAGCGTCGTGGTCCTGCCCAGCAGAAGCTGCTGCGTCGGGCTCTCTGGTCACCCACGGGGAACTAGCAAAAGACACAGGCGACGCTGGGATTGTTAGGCTCTAACCCGTGCCTCCCTCCAGACTGCTGGGCCGAACTCCCCATGCTGCTGACTGTGACCTGACTTACAAGGAGGGCTTTGCACATGCAATGAGTTAGGTTCAGATGAAGGCCTCCCGGCATCTGGGGTCCTTATAGAAAGGGGACACTTGGACACAGACACACAAGGCAGGGAGAAGGCCGTGTGGAGATGGAGACAGAGATGGGTGTGACGGGGTCATCAGCAAACACCAGCAGCTGGGAGAGAGCCTGAAACCACCCTCCCCGGACCCTCCAGATGGAACCAGCCCGGCAGGCCCGTTGATTTCAGACCTTCTGGTCTCCAGAACGGACAGATACTGAATCTGTGCTGTTCAAGCCCCCTGCTAGAGGGGTGATTTGTTACAGGAGCCCCGGGAAAGGACCATGCAAAGGAAAAGAAGAAGAATTCAGCTGACAGACTCCAGAAAGCCAAAGCCACAACCCTGCAAAATAAAAGAAAGGGAAGCGTCTCAAGGAAAAGAGAAAGAGTGAAAGGATGCGGTGAGCGGATAACAGAAGCAGAGGAGGACACAGCCGACGGCCCCGGGGCCAGATGCAGGAGGGGGCGATGGAAGCAGAGCTCTGAAAGCTGCACTGCAGCAACATCATCATATATTCCAAGACCCCCTTTCTTGGCCAACACATTCACGCGTGGGTCTATAAATGATGAGCCGCTTTGCAGAAGCCCGGGATGAAGCCAAGTCCGGTCACCAGGCTGCACCCAGCGACCAAAGAGGGACCTGTAGTGCTCCCGCTCAGGCCTCCTGCTTCAGTGGGTGAAGGGTCTCCCCAGCGACACTTACGCCAGAGACCCACAGTGCTGGGGACACGCCCCGCGCCGCAGACCCGGTGCCCCTTCCAGCCGTGGTAGGAGCGGGGGACGGGCGTGCGCCTGGAGGCAGATCCACACACTAGCCTGGAGGAGAATTCAGCCTTGGGCCAACTTACTGGGGTGGCCAGGATTTCACAACAGGGTCCCAGGGTCCCCGTTCATATACTCAGACTTATTTCTGCAAAAGTCTTGACGGACAGGTCATCTAGACCCACGAAGGGTACTGGGGGGGTGACAGGCAATAGAGGGAGCCCGGGGCTTCTCACCCGGGCAACACTGCTACCCTCGCCAGGAGACACTCAGCAAGGTCTGGGGACATTTCTGGTTGTCACAACTGGGAAAAGGGGGAGCCACTGGCACTTGGTGGGTGAAGACCAGGGTTGGTGTCCAGCATCCGACAGCCCACATCGGGGCTGTCAAGCCCCAAATGTCAACAGTGCCGAGGCTGAGAAACCCCGACCTAGCACCAGAGATTCCATCTATCTACCTATCTATCTATCCATCTATCTACTAGCTGTCATATAACTATCACCTATATCTTACCTACCTACCCACCTATTATCTATTTCTTATCTATCATCTGTCTATGAATCATCTATTATCTCTCTCTCTGCCTTTCTAGCTTTTGGGGCGAGAGATCTCAAAAACCAGAGGGACTGCAGAGAAATTACAGAAGGAGAGAGAAGCTTGGCCAGGAAGGGCCAGCTGGGGAAGCAGAGGGACTTGGAGGAGGTTGAGGACGTCAAGACGCCTTTGAGGAACATACCAGAAGCCTCATACCCTGCACCTTCCCCCCCGCCCCAGGGCTCCTTTTGCCTTCGTGAGCGTCCTTCCACACTGGACCCCAGCTCATCTCACCGAGACCAGAGTCAAAGCTGCTTCTCTCTGCAGCGTCCTAGGTACCCCCACCCCGAGGAGAAGTCGAGGCAGCCTCTCGTGGGCTTCCAAGCGCCAATGAGTTGCAGCTTTGCCTAAATGTCTAGACTTTCCAGCTAGAGGGCGTGTGCATTTTTGCTCTGAGTCAAGACATAAAAAGAAGCAGCTGTATTTTTGCTTGCCCTCACGCTCTTCACCTTTAGGGCCATCTAACCCAGAGGCGACCCCGGGGGAGATGCTGGCTCGGAAGCATCCTTCCAGACACGCCTCAGTGTACCTCGAACACGCATGTGTGCGCACTCGCCCACACAGTAGGAGTTTTACTTTGCATGCTGGACGTTTCGGCTCCCACTGCCTTCCCGCTTTATACAAACAGACAATGTCTCCATCCCGTATGCACAGCTCCTTTCTGCTGTTTTCCACACTTGAGTGCCCTGTGGTGCATTTCGCCCTGTTCCCCCAGCTGTGGGCATCTGGCTGGACGGCCTGAACTTCAGACTGTGCAAACGCTCGCCTCTGCCTGCATTTCTGTGCATGTGGGTGACACCGACTTCTAGAATTCTGGGCCAGGAGTAGAACCGCCCATCCAGAGGAGGGGCACATTTTAAATTGAAAGCTTATATTATAAAAGAAGAAAGCTCTAAAACTAACTTTCTAAGCGCCCACCTTAGGAAACCAGAACAAGAAGAGCCATTTAAGTCCCAGGTGAACAGAAGAAAAGAAATAATAAAAATGAGGGCAGAAATTAATGAAATTAAAAACTGGAGATCGGGGGTGGGGGGGAGACCTCAAAAGTTGGTTCCTTGAAGAGATCAATAAAAATGATAGACCTGTAGTCAAGCTAAGTAACGAAAAAGAGAAAGACACCAATTAGTAATATCAGGAATGCAAGAGGAGGCATCAGTACAGATCCCATGGACTTTGAAAGGACGATGGTGGAAAACTGAACAATTCTAGGCCCACACGTTGCATGACTTAGATGAAACCGAGCACTTCCTTGACATAATCTACAAACTGCCCACAAGGAGAAAGACACCCTTTGAGCAGGTCTGTGTCTATTACAGAAATAGAAACAACAACAACCTCCAAAAAAGAAAGCACCAGGTCCAGACGGATTCACTGGTGAATTACCATAGAAGGAAGGAATTACAGCAACTCCCTACCGTCTCTTCCAAGAAACAGAAGCTGATGGATTAAATATCCTCTCGCGTACCTTGTGCCCATTTCGGTTTGCAGCCAATATAATAAGGTGGGGGCGGGGGGGACTCATTTTTTAACGCTGTCATCAACAATGTGTCACTAACCCGCTTCATCTTTCCCACCGAGGGGTGAGAAGTGCCATCTCACTGAAGTTTCAGCTCACACCCTCATTGTGGCCACAGAGGCTGGCTGAGCATCTTTCTCATGTTCGTTCTCACACTGGTGTTTCCTGTTGGAAATGCCTTTGTCCGATCAAGCCTGACCCCCCTCCACTAGTTCACCCCCACTGGCCACACGATGCTCTTATTAGCTTCATGGTAGCAGCTATTTCTGGTCATGGTCATTGATGACATCTGTGCAAATCTATTTCTGCGCTTGCTGTTCAGCTCCCTTGTCTCTTTCACCCAAACCATACCGTCTTGCTCACGTCGGGTAGTGCTCTCTGACTCTGTCCCCCTCCCTCGATATTGTGCTGGCTGTTCCGAGTCACATCCCTTTTTCTCTGGCGTGTATGCTGCCATCAGCTCTTGCCAGCTGCAGGTCATCGTTCAGTTTTGTGAGTGGCATTTCGCGCTGCATTCAGCTTATATCTTTCTGTCACAGCTTCGTACCCTTTACACTTTCTGTATTTTATGCCCTGCTCAGGAGTACCTTCTCTATCCCCAACTCTAAAAGATTCTCCTCTCCTCTTTCTTCCACGTGCCTTGATGGGTTTAGTTTCTGTTGCCCTGGCCGTGCTGTCACGGTTCCTCCTGAGTCGTCATACACAAGGATGGCCACTGCGCCTGCCCTTTGCACGGGTTCAGGGTCTCCTGATCAAATGCACAATGGGATCCAGGAAAACTCAACATAAAATCCCAAACTTTTGGAAAGCAAGGTGTCTGAGACATTGCTGAGTTCACTCACCTGCCAGAAACTGACCATCTCCAGCAGGGGCTCTGAGCCTCGACTTAAGGGGTCTGTGTGGTGGCACGGCAGAGGCACCGCCATCCTGCTGCCTTCTTACAAGATGTGGGTATAAACCAACTGATTCTAGGGCCCACCGGGAGAGGCAAAAAGCCCAGAATGGCCAATACACGGTTGGAAAAGGAGAACGAAATTGGAGGGTTGATAACTTTAAGGCTACGGTAATCAAGACAGTTCCGGGGGGGGGGCCAAGACGGAGAAGGGCAGTGAGAGGCAAAAACTGCTCTGTGTCCAAGAAAGAAGCTACAAGGATGGACTGTACAACACAGGGAAGATAGCCAATATTTTACAATAATATAAATGGAATATAAACTGTAAATGGAATATAACCTTTTAAAAATTGTGAATCACAGCATTACACACTTGTAACACATATTGGATAGCTACCATCTTTCACTCTGAAAAAAAAAAGGAGAATCATGGCCTTTTAGGAACATTCCAGGTAGATTTTTTTTTCGGCCGTGGCATGCAGCAGCTTGCTGTGAAATCTCAGTTCCCAGCCCAGGAATTGAACCCTGGGCTGCTGCAGTGAAAGTGCCAAGGCCTAGCCTCTAGACCACCAGAGAACTCCCTCTAGGTAAATTAAAAAAAAAAAAAAAAAAAAGGACAGTCTAGTGTTGTGGTAAGAATGGAGCAATAGATCAAGGGAACAGAAGAGAAAGCCCAGAAAGAGACACATGAATACAGTCACCCGGTCTTTGACCAAAAAGCACAAAGGCACTGTAATGGAGCAAATAGGGTCCCTTCAACAAAAGGTGCTGGAGCAACTCACAGCCACACGCAAAAAATATAAACCCTAGACACGGACCAGACTCATTTTATCGTAACTCAAAAAGGATCACAAATCTAAAAGTAAAACGCAAAACTATAAGCATCTACCAGACGGTGCAGGAGAAAAGCTAGATGCCCTGGGGCATGGGCACGGTTTTTCAGACACAGCACCCAAGTCACAGTCTATGAAAGACATCACAGAGAAGCTGGACTGGGTCCACATTCAAAACATCTGGGCGGTTCCCTGGTGGTCGGGACTTTCACGGCTGTCGCCCAGGTTCAATCCCCGGTCTGGGAACTGAGATCCCAAATCAGGACGCTGCACTCCACGGCCCCCCAAAATAAAATAAAAAGCCTGCTCTGCAAACAACCCTGTCAAGAGCATACGAAGATGAACCACAGAGTGGGAGAAAAGATTTGCAAAAGACACATCTGGGGGGAAAAAAAAAGATCAGAATCCAAAATATATAAAGAGCCCTTAAACAATCAACAACAGGAAAACAGGCGCTCCTGCTGTGCTTTAGTAGAAACAACCCGACTAGTATCCATGAGGATGCGGGTTCCATCCCTGGCCTTGCTCGGTGGGTTAAGGATCTGGCATTGCCAGGAAACTGTGGCGTAGGTCACAGATGCGGCTCGGATCCCACGTTGCTGTGGCTGTGGTGTAGACCTGCAGCTGGAGCTCCGATTCCACCCCTAGCCTGGGAACCTCCATGTGCCGCAGGTGTGGCCCTAAAAAGGCAAAGAAAAGAAAATAGGAAAACAAACGACGCAGTTTAAAACCGGTCCCAAGGTGCCCCCGAGAAAAGGCACAGGTGGCAAAGAAGCGGAGGACACCACGGTCACTTTGCAGAGCGTCAGGGACCCGGACGTGAACTCCGCGACGAGAGAGCACCAGACGGGGATCAGAATGACTCACATCTGAAAACACCACCACCCGTGTGGGTGGATCCGGGCTAACGCGTGCATCCCCCGCTGGGCGCCCTGTAGCCCCCTGGCCACGCTGAGGCTGAGACCCCTTGTCTAGTTGGACGTGAAGCCCTCGAGCCTCCACCGCCCGCGCGCTTCCCGTCTCCGGACGACCCACCGCGGGGCGCCGTTACCTCTGTGTGGCCGGAGCGAGGCTGATCCGTTCCGTCCACTTCCAACTCAGCACGCGGAGCGGCTGGTGCGCGAACGGGGACGGGGACGGGCCACGCGCCCTCCGCGATCTCGGCGGAACCTCTAAGCAGAGACGCACGGGCCTGGCCTCGTCGCCGTCCCTGCGCGAAGGTTCCCCTCCATTGCGCAAGCGGCACGCAGCGGGGCGCAGGTGATTTGCATGCTGCTGGCCGTCTACACCCGCACCGCGTCCGTCCGCCTGCCTCCTGCACCACGCGGACCCGATCTGCGCGTTCCTTGCCTCCGGTGTCTTCCCCTCCCAGCTCCTGGCACCACCAACCTAGCCAGACACCACTTTCTGCCCCAAAGCCTGAAGCCTCAGCTCTTTTTTTGCATGACAATGTTTTTTTTTTTTTTCCATTTTCAAGCTGCACCTTCAGAGGTGTCTTCAGAATCGCACCTGCAAATTCAGCCTCTGTCCGAGAGGCAGGAAGCAAGGTGGGTGCGCATTAATGAACGTGAAGCACCCTTCTGTGAAGAAAAGAAAGAGCTGCCCCCCCCCGCCCCCGGGGAGGGCACGGGGGCTGCCAGGAAATACGACTTTACAAGTAGCACAACTGTAGGGTTCAAAACACTTGTCTCGGGGTGAACCCGAATGCCAGCTGTGCTAACAGGCCGGTGGGGCGGCTTGACAGATCAGTGGAGACAGTCGGCGACCGAGAGACAGAGAAAGGCACACAGCTTGCATCTCCAACGCCTCTGCTTTATGTAAAGAGAGTCACTGAAAGCAGCCAGGACGCCCTGCATGCATAGCTCGGGAACTCTGCTTAGTCTTTTCTAAGAACCTATCAGGGAAAGACTCTGAAAAAAGAATTTATATGAACATGCCTGAATCCACATACTGGCCTCCTGAAACGAACATGATAGTGTCAACCAACTCTATTGCAATCAAAATTAATTCATTTAAAAAATAAATAGGAGTGCCCGTTGGGGCTCAGTGGGTTAAGAGCCTGACATAGTCTCCAAGAGGACGCGGGTTCCACCCTGCGCCCCGCTCAGCGGGTTAAGGATACGCTGTTGCCGTGAGCTGCGGTGTGGGTCACAGAGGAGGCTCGGATCTGGTGTTGCCGTGGCTGTGGTGTAGACCTGCTGCCTGGGAACTTCTATATATGCCGCAGGTGCAGCTGTCAAAAAAATTAATAAGTAAAAATTTAAAATAAAACACAAGTAGTCACTCAAATTTCGTCTGGAGGCTAATACACATGACCAGCCAGACAGCCCTGTAGCTGTAAACAGAAGGACGCCTTGCATGCAGTTTCTACCAAGTCCTGCAAAGAGGCCCAGGAAGCGCTGGGAAGGAGCCGAGAGGCCTCGCGGGACTCAATCCTGCCCCAGCCCACAGCCGGGCTCCCTCCCCAGTGTCTGGAACCCCAAGTGTCCTCTCTGCTGCTCTCAAGACGCTGCCGACCCCGGCTGGGTGACGTGGAAATCCCCCCAAAGGCCAGTGACCACGGACACAGACGCGGGCCGTGGTTGCTTATCAGGAAGTGCTGGAGCCCAGAAAAGGATATTTTGGTTTTGGTTTGGGTTTTTTTTTTTTTTTTTCGATACACCGACATCATGTGCGTGTTCCCGGGGCCACAGCCGTGACCAGGCCAGATCCTTTACCCGCTGCGCCACCAGGGAACTCCAGAAAAGGATGTTGTAAAGGAAGGGACCCTAATGAGCCGTTCTGAGCGCGAACCTGCAGCAGACATAAAGCTTCCCAGACACACCTCCCCCTGGGTCCCCTCGACGCCCCCAGGCCCAGGGGGACAAGGTCAGACATGAGGGTCTTGCATGCTGTGCGGACCACACGCCGAAACCCAGGAGGGTCGGCTCTGAATGCCAGATGCCCTGGCGCAAGGGTCTCTGAGAAAGGAGCCCAGCCCCGGAGGGGTGAGGGATGGGCCCCAGGAGCACGAGCGGAACATTTTATTTTCAGCTTTTTTTAGGGCTCCACCCGCGGCATATGGAGGCTCCCAGGCTCGGGGTCTAACAGGAGCTGCAGCCGCCGGCCTTCGCCACAGCCACAGCCACGCTAGAAATGAGCCGCGTCTGTGATCTACACCACAGCTCACGGCAGCGCCGGGTCCTCAACCCACTGAGTGGGGCCAGGGATCGAACCTGCATCCTCATGGAGACTGTTGGGTTTCTTACCACTGAGCCCCTACGGGAACTCCAGGGCTTGCAGATTTAACTCAGCTTTTTTTTCTGGAACTTAAGAAAGACAGGGCCCCTTGCTAAGACTGAGTCCAAGGACGGATGGTTGTCCGTGTGTATCTGGTTTCTAAGTGAAATGAACACGTAGGTTTTGGGTGGATCCAAGGTCAAACACCAAGCCCAGAGTGAGTACATGCAACACGAGTGGAGCCTGGGCTGTTTAACCGAGAAGAGATGAGGTCGGTGGGGAGGCCTGGCCAGAGAGTGACAATTTAGGGTCAGGAAGTCAGGGGCCTGCTCATAAGCCTGGCGCTCCTTGCTGGGCCAGCAAGGAAGGATGGAGAAGCCACCGAGGGGCGCTGAGGGCAGCTCTGGTTTAGAGTAGAAAGTGCCAGCTGGGGGCTGGGGGTTCCCCGTGCCCGTGGATAGAACGGAAACTTGTCAGTTTGGGTCACTGCCCCGAGGCTGGCGTAACCGAGCACCCCAAACCAGGGGCTTCAAACTACAGCCCTCCACCCTCCCCATCCTGGGGACCAGACGTCTGAGGTCAAGGGGTCCCAGGGCCACGCTCCCTCCAGAGGCTCCAGGGGGGGGTCCTTCCTGCCTCTTCCAGCTTCTGGGGGCTCCAGGCGGCCCTGGGCTGGTGGCCGCCTCCCTCCCGTCTCTGCCTCTGTCTTCCCGTGGCTTCTCCTCAGTGTCTGGGTCTCCTCTTGTGTCTCTTAGGAGGACACTGTCCTTGGATGCAGGGCCCCCTCATCTAGGAGGACCTCCTCTCAGACCCTTCCCGTGGCTTCTCCTCTGTGTCTGGGTCTCCTCTTGTGTCTCTTAGTAGGACACTGTCCTTGGATGGAGGGCCCCCTCATCCAGGAGGACCTCCTCTCAGACCCTTCATTTCATCACATATGCAAAGACTTTAGTCCCAAATAAGGTTCTATTGCAGGTGTCAGGAATCTGGACGTGGACGTGTCTTTTTGAGGAACTCAGTTCAACCCCTATAACATGCAGTTGTCATCAAGACCAGCAGCCCTGACGTGGCAATCAGAGAAGAAAAAGAAATAAAAGGGATCCAAATTGGAAAGGAAGAAGTAAAACTATCACTGTTTGCAGATGACATGATTCTATACTTAGAGAATCTAAAGACTCTACCACAAAAATGTTAGAGCTCATGAATGAATTTGGCAGGATACAAAATTAATACACAGAAATCAACTGCATTTCTGTACACTAACAATGAAAGATCAGAAAGAGAAATTAGGGAAGCAATCCTATTTACCATCGCATCAAAAAGAATCAAATACTTAGGAATAAACCTACCTAAAGAGACAAAAGACCTGTGCTCTGAAAACTGTAAGACGCTGATGAAAGAAATCGAGGATGACATGAACAGTTGGAAAGACATACCATGCTCTTGGACTGGAAGAGTCAATATTATCAAAAAGACTATACTATCCAAGGCAATCTACAGATTCAATGCAATCCCTATCAAATTACCAACGACATTTTTCACAGAATTAGAACAAAATATTTAAACATTTGTTTGGAAGCACAAAAGACCCAGAATAGTCAAAGCCATCCTGAGAAAGAAAAGTGGAGCTGGAGGATTCAGGCTCCCTGACTTCAGACTACACCACGAAGCTACAGTCAAAACAGTATGGTATTGGCACAAAGACAGAAATCTAGATCAGTGGAACAGGACAGAAAGCCCAGAATGACACCCACGCACCAGCAGTCAACTGGTCTATGACAAAGCAGGCAAGAATGTACAATGAAGAAAAGGCAGCCCCTTCAATAAGAGGTGCTGGGAAAACTGGACAGCCACGTGTGAAAGAATGAAATTAGAACATTCTCTAGCCATTCTCAAAAATAAACTCAAAATGGATTAAAGGCCTAAATATATGACAGGATACTATAAAACTCTTAAAGGAAAACATAGGACAAACATAAACCATAGCAACGTCTTCTCAGATCCACCTCCAAGAGTAACAACAATAAAAACATAAATAAACAAATGGGACCTAATTAAACTTTAAAGTTTCTGCACAGCCAAGGAAACCCTAAACAAAATGAAAAGACAACCCACAGAATGGGAGAAAATATTTGCAAATGAAGCGACTGACAAGGGATTCATCTCTAAACTATATAAACACCTCCTGTAGCTCAATACCAAAAAAAAAAAACACCGAACAACCTCATCAAAAAATGGGCAGAAGTTAAACAGTTCTCCAAAGAAAACATACAGATGGCCAAACAACACACAAAAAGATGTTCCATATCACTGATTATTACAGAAATGCAAATCAAAACCACTATGAGGTGCCACCTTACACCCGCCACGATGGCCATCATCAAAAAGCCTACAGACAATAAGTGCTGGAGAGGCTGTGGAGAAAAGGGAACCCCATTACACTGCTGGTGGGAATGCAAATTGGTGCAGCCACTGTGGAAAACAGTATGGAGGTTCCTCAGAAAACTAAAAATAGAATTACCATTTGATCCAGCAATCCCACTCCTGGGCATCTATCCAGACAAAACCATGACTCACGTACAGACTCTGAAAAACTTATGGTTTCCAAATAAGACAGGATGGGGTGGGAGGTCGGCTGGGGGTTGGGGATGGAAATGCTATAAAACTGACTTGTGATGATCGTTGTACAACTATAAAGGTAACTGAGTAATAAAAAATGCTATAAAATGTTTTTTAAAAAGATACATATACTTCAGTGTTCATTACAGCACTATACAGTAGCCAAGCCATGGAAACAACCTACGTGTCCATCGACAGAGGGGTGGATAAAGAAGATGTGGTACATACACACAGTGGACTATTACTCAGCCGTAAAAAGGAATGAAATAATGGCATTCGCAGCAACATGGATGGACCTGGAATTTATCATGCTAAGTGCAGTCAGTCAGATGGTGAGACCCAAAAGTCACACGCTATCGCTTATATGCGGAATCTACAAAAAGTACACAACGAACTTCTCTGCAGAACAGACACAGCCTCACAGACTTTGAGAAACTCGATTATCAAAGGGGTAGGCTGGCAGTGGGGAGAGGGCTGGGCTGGGGGCTTGGCATGGAAGTGCTGTAAAACTGGGTTGTGATGGCCCTTGTACAACTATGAATGTAATAAAATGCATTGAGTAAAAAGTTATATTATATATGTGTATAAAACCAATATATATAAAAGACCAGCACCCCTCGTGAGGGGTGGTCTAACTCCAGGTGTCCCGGGGAGAAGCCCTGAGAAGGACCCACCACCCTCACCAGTGCAGGGTGTCACCCGCTGAGAGTTCACGCCTGGATGTCATGATGCAGGAGCACTGGACACACCCAAAGGAGAAGGGGCCACTAAGAAGATGTGAACACCATGAAAGATGGAGAAAGGTGGAGAAATGTCCCAGAAAGGCTGGGGAACCTGGACGACTCATGAGACCCGGCCCCAGACTGGACTCTGCTGGATGGGGTCGTGCTCTCTTTATGGACATGACTGGACGTGATTGAAAGTGGAAGACGGTAGCTGTGAGATAAAGGGACGGTGTCAATGTGAAATGTACCAAGGGGACTGTGCCTCAGAGGACATCCTACTGCTAGGGAGATGGATGCATGGATGGGATGGATGGATGGATGATGGATGATGGATGGATGGATGATGGATGATGGATGGATGGATGATGGATGATGGATGGATGGATGGATGGATGATGGATGGATGGATGGATGGATGGATGGATGATGGATGGATGGATGATAGATGGATGGATGGATGATGGATGATGGATGGATGATGGATGGATGGATGGATGATGGATGATGGATGAATGGATGGATAGATGGATGATGGAAGGATGGATGATGGATGATGGATGGATAGATGGTTGATGGGTGATGGATGATGGATGGATGGATGATGGATGATGGATGGATGATGGATGGATGGTGGATGATGTATGTATGTATGTATGGATAGATGGATGGATGGATGGATGGATGATGGATGATGGATGATGGATGGATGGATAGATGGATGGATGATGGATGGATGGATGATGGATGGATGATGGATGATGGATGGATGGATGGATGATGGATGATGGATGGATGATGGATGGATGGATGATGGATGGATGGATGGATGATGGATGGATGATGGATGATGGATGGGTGGATGGATGATGGATGATGGATGGATGGATGGATAGATGGATGGATGGGTGAAAGAAAGATAATTAGGTATAATCATAGATGGTAAGTGGATAGATAGATTGGTGGATAGATTAGAGAAACAGATTGAAATTGTCGATGGAGGATGGGATAAGAAAGAGAACACAGAGAGCTAGCGAGCTAGAAAGATCGATGGATGATTGATGGAGAACAGGATTAAAGGGGTGGGTTAATAAATCAATGGCTAGGTGGATGAATACATAGACAGATGGACAGATGGACAGAGACATCTGTCTCTGTAGAGAGACAGCAAGTGTAGACATATAGAAGACAGAGAAAAGTAGGTAAGTAAGTGGAGAGAAAGCCTAGTGAGACGGGTGAAAAGTTAAGTATGTTTGCCTCAAATGTTTCCTCCCCGATCACCTCATTTCGGTGCAGAATTTTCCATCTTGCTTAAGATGTCCCCTGTTAACTGAATCTAGTCCACTCCTGGCCTCCCATCACCCGTGAAAAATGATATGAAATGAGATGTTTACTTGATCGTGTCATGAAAAAAGCAGTATCGTCACATGAATGGAAGGAAACTGAGGGGGTGACTCGGGGGTGGGGGGAACGGGAAATCCCCTAAATGGACCCACGTAGGTTAATTTTCCACGTGAAATCGATCGCCTGCCCACAGCGTGTCCACGGAGGCAGGACGGGCTGGTGGTGAGGGGCCCAGAGGGGTAGTGAATGGTGGTGGTGGGGCAGGGAGGTTGGCGATTAGCAAGACATCGGCCAAGTCTCAGCTGTGTCAAGAGTGAGCCGGGGGCCTGGGGCAGGGCCCTCCCTCTGGGAGCCCAGGTTCCTCCTTGGAAGACGGGCATCGGTGGGCACTTGAACTCAGCACCGTGAGTCGGGGGCTTGAGACAACAGGAACTTGTGCTCTCAGAGTTCCGGGAGCCCGAAGCCTCAAATCAAGGAGTGGGCAGGGCTGGGTTCTTCTGGAGGAAGGTTCAGTGAACACGTGAGATCTTTTGAAAATAGGATGATAAATTGTGCTTTGAAATGAGACAGTGAAGGGGAAATATTTGAGGCAAATGTTTAGCCCTTCCACCTGCCTTCCTGGGCTACCCACCCATCGCCTATTCATCTGTGTCCGCCTATCATTCAGCCTCATTCTACCATCTATCATCCATCCGTCAATTTTCCCATCTATCCATTATCTCTATATTTATTACCTATCACCTATCCATCAATTTTACATCCACCATCTATTAATCAGTCTATATCCATCTACCACGCTAGATTTATTATCTATAGATATCAATCATTTGTCACCTATCGATCAATTTATATTTATAATTGACAAGTCTGTCTATCTATCTTAGCCCTCTACCTAATCTTTCTGTATAGACACTCCCATCTCTGCCTCCATATTCACGTGGCTTCTCCTCTGTGTCTGTGTCTCCTCTTGTGTCTCTTAGGAGGACACTGTCCTTGGATGGAGGGCCCCCTCATCCAGGAGGACCTCGTCTCAGACCCTTCCCGTGGCTTCTCCTCTGTGTCTGTGTCTCCTCTTGTGTCTCTTAGGAGGACACTGTCCTTGGATGGAGGGCCCCCTCATCCAGGAGGACCTCCTCTCAGACCCTTCACTTCATCACACCTGCAAAGACCCTTTGTTTATATAAGGTCCCGTTCTGAGCTTGTGGACAGATGTGAATTTGGGGGGACATGATTCAACCCAAGAAAGGGGTGGTGGTAACCCAAAGGACCATTCTGAGATTAACGGGGTCATCCACACATACGGATTGGGTTGTCCCTCCCAGGACAAAGTACTTAATACACTGACTGTGGTTGTCACTGTTTCGGTAAAAGTCTGGGGTCTGAGAGCTGGGTTGCGCCGTGGGAGGTACAAACATTCCAGGTATGAAGCGTGGTCCCAGATGAGGTGGGAAGCCCGGAGGCACTCCCTGAGCAAGGAGAGAATTCCTTCTGTCCGCTTTAACTCCTCACTCCTTGCAAACTGCCTCGTGGTGACAGTCTGGCCTCAATTATTCAAACATAGAGTGATCATGTGACCCAGCATCTTCCTCTCCTAGATATAAACTCAAGAGAAATAAAAATATATGTCTGCACAGAAACGTACATGCATGTTCATAGCCATGCTGCAGATAACAAAGGGTGGAAACAATCTTTGGATCCACGGATGGGTGAAGGGATGGATGGATGTGTGGGTGGATGGATGGATGATTGATGGATGGATGCATGATGGATGGAGGGGTGGATAGGTAGATGGGTGGATGCATGGATGGATGATGGATGGTGGATGGATGGATGGATGATGGATAGATGGATGGTGGATGGATGGATGGATGATGGATGGATGGATGGATGATGGATGGATGATGGATGGATGATGGATGGATGATGGATGGATGGATGGTGGATGGATGGATGGTGTATGGATGGATGGATGGATGGTGGATGGACGGATGGATGGATGATGGATGGCTGGGGGGATGGCTGGATGGATGCAAGATAGATGGGGAATGTGGAGATGGGTGGATAGATGGATAGGTGATGGATGGATGATGGGTGGATGGATGGGTAGATAGACGGATGGATGGGTGGGTGGGCAGATAGATGGATGGATGACCCATGGGGGGTGGCTGGATGGATAAACAGAATGGGGTCCATCCACACAGTGGCCTCTGATTCAGCCATGAAAAGGAGGGACGCTCAGATACAGGCTGCCACGTGGATGGTCCTTGAACCCATGATGCTCAGGGAGAGAAGCCAGACCCAGCAGGACACCACGTGGGATTCCACAGATGGGAAACGTTCGGAACAAGGACGGCCTTAGAGGCAGGAAGCAGGTTTTTGGTTGCCAGGGGCTTGCAGGGAGCGGGGAATGAGGACTGTTTACTTAATGGGGATGGGGTGTCCTTTGAGAGGATGAGAACGTTCTGGAACCTGACAGAGGTGGTGGTTGCACAACATGATGAATGTGCCCCATCCCCGCAATCGTTCATCTAAAAGGGTGACTTGTGTGTCACGTGCACGTCTACGTCTTAATGGTAAAAGAGGCCTCCTGAGTTGCAGGCTTAACCCTGAGGATGCTGCCGCTGCTTTCCGGGGTCTTAGCCGCTGCTTTCCTGCTGGCCCCCAGCTCACCCCCTGTCCTGAGACTCTCCCCCTTGATTCCAGCGTCCTCAGCCCTCGGGTGGCTGCCGGGGGGTCCCGGAGCTGGCCACCCACCCGCCTTTGGGTCTGCAGTTTCCCAGCTGATTGGACCCCACCCAGGCCCGGAGCGGAGGGACGCTGGCCCAGCGCCTTCGCCAATGGCACCAGGCGTCATCCTGGAAGCCCCGGCCTGAGTCCCAGGGGCTCCCATTGTTCTTATTTCCTTCTTCCCCCACGGCCACGGCCGGCATCGTCCTGGCTCTGCGCCCTGGGACGAGGATCAAGGCTCCGGCCAACGTTCCCGGAGCCCTCGGACCGCGACTCCCGTGGCTGGGAGGCCGTGCGCAGGCGCGGCTCCTCGGCGCTTGCTCGGAAACAGCCCCCGCGCTGGGGACACAGAGGGGAGGGACCTGCAGCGACCCAGCCACTCTGTCCCGAGCTTAGAGCCGGACACGAGGATGGTCCTGATAAAGGAAGGGCCAGTGACACATGGGACGCAGTGAGTGACCGCTGGGGCTGGTGAAGGGGGGAGGGGCGAGCGGCACAGGTGCAGATGCAGAGACGCTCGGCGGGACCCGCAGAAGGAGGACGGCCGCAGGGATGGTGACCCAGCCCTGGGCTATGACTTTGGCTGAGTTAACCAGTTCCTTCCTCGGTCCCCCACTGCAAGGGACCTGGCGTCCCTTCTTCCCCTGGGACCCGTCCCCCTCTGAGCGTCTGCGGCACCAGACGGCTAGCCACACAAGAGTGGGAAGTGGCACAAGCCTGGCCAGTCATGGATCCGCTCACTCTGTCCTCGGGTACGGGTCCAGGGGTGGTCACGTGACCCCACCAGGGCCGGGAGAGAGGGAGCCAGCGGGTGTCTCCTTTCCGTCTGAGCTCTGCTGCCTAAAGATGGGGACTGGGTCTCCCAGGACCCCTTTTCGCCCCACAAACCCATTGGTCCTTTTGCAGAGACACAAAAGCCTGCAAGGGAGGAGCTGAAACTGGGGACAAGAGAGAAACCATTTAAGCCCCTGGATCCAGCCAAGCCTGAAGCTGCCCTGACATTCCTAATTATCCAGTTCCACCGTTTCCATGTTGTCCTCAGCTCTCAGGAGCCACATTTCTATAGTTTGCCACCAACTGAAGAGTTGTAACTCACCACCCTCCAGGAACCGGCGTGCTCCAGATCTAGCGCCCACAGATCTGGTCGCTCCCTGGTGGCCAAGTGCGTGCAGCCGCTGCGCCTCCCTCCATGTGGGTCTGGGGCGGGTTCCTTGACTCAGAGCCTCCGTTTCCGTGTCAACAGAAGTGACCAGAGCAGCACGGTGGCATGTGCGGATGGAGGGCTTTCTATCAAAGCCTCCTCGTCCCGTCTCGCGGGTCCTGTGCTTTCCTCGCAAACCCCATGTGTACTTTTAGGACTTTGGGGTCCGCGGGTTCAAGTGACACAGCCCAAAGGGGATCAGATCGGACGTGAGCGCTCGGCCCCACAATTCCATGGCATCTTTAAAGTGGGGACATATGTCCGCCTGCATCTTGGTGCATCTCTGGGGGGGGCCCGTCCCGCCCGCCCCCCTCCGGGTCCCGGGACTTACGGTGGCCAGGAGGGTGGCGGTGGCGGTCCCGGGGCCAGCAGCCCCCGTGAAGTGCGCCTCAGCTGGGCGCGGGGACTCTCACGCCCCCTGCCTCCTGGTCGGAGGAGGCTGCTCTTTGCAGAAAGCTCCCCACGGGGAACGGGGGACCGGGGTCGGGGGGACCGCCCCCACTCTCCTGGGAACCCTGCTGCCGGCGCCCCCAGCAGACCTGCAATGGACAGACGCAGTCCCCAAGGACCCGGCGGGCTCCTGTAACGGTCACCTGTCATCTGAAGGTTTTATTAAATGTGCCGAGGTTACGAAACTCCGGGCCTGAGGATGGAAAGCCCTTCCTCTTTTTCACGGTGGGGCCCCCGGGCGCAGAGGGGCTCACAGGACGGGACTTTACATATCTGTGTAATACGCTCTAAAAAAAAAAATAGCACATGTTTTAAAAAAAATACGGCTCACTGAAATATCTTCAGGAATCTCTCCCTAGGAGCAGCTGGTCCGTGACAACGGCGACCCCAATCCTAAGGGTCGGTTCCTTTGAATATTTTGAATAGCAGTTTGCTTTTCAAAAACTGTTAGCACAAGCTGTTTGAAAGCTTGCTCCTTAGTGTGTGATGAGGGTTGCTTGGTCTTAAGGACTACGAGGTGAGTTTTGTCCTTCTGATGGCCTAAATTGCAGCCCCCCCCATTCATGTCACGGCCCCCTGACCCCCAGGACCTTGGCGGGGGGACGGGTGGGTTTTTGTGTGTGTGTGTGTGTCTTTTTAGGGCCGCACCCGCGGCATAGGGAGGTTCCCGGGCTAGGGGTCGAATCAGAGCTGCAGCGGCCGGTCTACAACACAGCCACAGCCACGCGGGATCCAAGCCGCATCTGCAGCCTACACCACAGCTCACAGCAACGCTGGATCCTTAACTCGCTGAGCGAGGCCAGGGGGCCCTGCTGAATTAACTTCTAGATGCTGCTCTAATCCTTTCATGGTGACGTGCGCATGGAGTGGGGAAAGCAGTGATTACATAGAGTGGGGGGCCCTGCCTGGCGGAGCGGCTGGACTCAGGGCTGCCCCCCAAGGCCGGCAGCCTGCATCTCCCGCGTGGCCTCGGCTGCTAAGAGCACACGGTGAGGCCGGAGAGGACCAAGTCTCCGATGGGGCCAGGAGAGCAGCTGGGCGCAGCAGAGGCAGCTGGCACAGGGGCCCAGAGACAGTGGGAGTGAGCAGGACGGGTGGGTCGCCCGGGGCTGGCTCAGAGGTCAAGGATTTCGACACCAATCCATCCCAGAGGCTCCCTTGGGACAGCCCCATGTCTTGGCTGTTGAGACCGAAGCCACCATGACCACGGAGGTGCCAGCCGCTCTCTGGGGTGTGGATTTCAATCGTCTGGGGCTAGGGACCCAAATCCAGGATGGCTGGATCATATGGCAGCTGTTTCTGTCATTGCAAGAATAAATACTGGGGTGGATGGGTGCTCTGGAATACTGTACAGCCATGAAAACGGAGGGCGTGCTGACACCAGCTGCAACGGCCTGGAGCTTGGAGACACCATGCTCAATGAAATCAAGTCCCCAAAACACAAATCCTGCGTGATTCCAGGTACAGGAGGTCTCTGAAGACTTCAGATTCACAGATACAGAGAGGAGGAGGGTGGGGGCCGGGGGAGGGGCTGGCAGTTAGCGTTCAATGGGGACACAGTTTCATTTGCGGAAGAGGAAGTAGTTTTAATGACCTGAGCCTGTTAATAACAATACCGCGTTATGCACGTACTGTCTGCTGAGAGGGTAGGTCTCACGTTAGCCGCTCTTGTCACAAAAACAAAATAAGATAAAATAAAACACTTTAAAGTCAAATAAAATATGGGGGGAGATGGAGTTCCCGTTGTGACTCAGCGGGAACGAACCCAAATAGTATCCATGAGGGTACGGGTTCGATCCCTGGCCTCGCTCGGTGGGTTAAGGACCTGGAGTTGCCACGAGCTGTGGTGTAGGTCTCAGACAGGGCTTGAATTCTGCATTGCTGTGGCTGTGGTGTAGGCTCGGCTCCAATTCAACCCCTAGCCTGGGCACTTCCATATGCCGCTGGTGCAGCCCTAAAAAGCAAAATAATTAAATTAAATTAAATTAAAATAAAATAGGGAGAAGTTTCAATTAGGAGTTTGGGCTAGCAGAGACAAACCGCTATAAGGAAATGTGTTTACGCATGACTGGTTCACTGTGCTATACAGCAGAAATTGACAGAACACTGTTAAAAATTTTTAAACAAAAAAAAATTTTTTTAAGCTGCTGTAAATGAAATAGATCAAAGAGCAAGGAGCTACTGCATCGCACTGGGAACCAGATGCAATCTCTTGTGATAATCTAGAACGGACAAGCGTCTGAAAAAAAGAAAAAAGGGAAAAGAAAATACAAGAGAAAAGAAAACCTAAACTAATAAAGCTATGTCGACTTGGTGGGGAGGAAAGGGGGGCGATTTCCGCGTCGATGCCGGCGAAGGCTTCCGGCCAGCTGTGCACAGCAGGTCGCGCCCCACGCGGCTGCGGGGCTTTCTGGCCAGGGGCTGCCCGGGGGCCTGCAGGCGATCCTGGGTCGCGCGAGGGTCCCGTGTCATCCGAGAGCGCGTCTGAGAGCCCGCGTGCGGCTGGGCGCGCGCAGAGGCGGCGGCGGTCCTCGCGGCACCTGCCGTGAGTTTAGGAGTCTGCGGCGCAAACCCGGCTCAGAGCGCGCGGGTGCCGCGTCAGGGCACCTGCAGGGGCCGCTGCGAGCCGGGGGCCGCCCCCGCCTCTGCTGATCGGAGAAGCCGAGCTGCTCCCCACATGCAAGCGGAGGACCCCTGCGTGTGCGCCCCGCGGGGACGCCCCGTCTGTGTGTCTGACCCAGCGAGCACCCCCGTGCCGGAGGCACCTGCTCCAGCCGCGGTCACGTCGGGTCCGTGGCGGGAGGGGGGGCGCTGTGGCTCTGAGCGGCAGCCATCCAGTCGGGAGAGGCCCCGGCAGCGGCTGGCGGCCCCCTCCGGGAGACGGGGCGCGGGTGGGGTGTCCCGGACCCCCGCCCGGGAGGGAAGGGTGCCTCTGCAGCCCCGGCCGAGGTGGCGTGTGGGCAGCTGCGTCTCGGTTCTGTTTTGTCCAGGTGGGCGTTTCTAACCCGGACCTTTGCCCGTGACCTCGGGGCCACGAGACAGGGTGGGAAAACCCTCCGAGTGTCTGGGGCCAGTCCAGGCTCGTCTGTCTTGGAAAGTGACTCTGGGACACACAACGGAAGCCGTACGCAGCGTCCTGGGCAGCGAGCTGTGCACCTGAGCACGCGTCTGTTTAGCTTTGGTTTTGGCATTGGGACGTCAGGCCATTTCCAGGCGGTGGTGGGCGCTGTCCCCAAGTGGGCAGAGCAGAGAGAGTCCTCCTTCTCTTTGTTGATCCGCATTCTCAGCCCCTGTGCCTCCCCCACTGGCGCAGGTTTTATGTGGCTGACAACCTGCCAGACAGGCCTGCTATCTCTTCCCCCGGGGCAGGGGGCACTTCCCCTGCATGTCACCTGCTGGGGCCTCTGTGCCTGCTGCCACCCTGCCCCCGGGCCCCTCCGCTGTCCCCCTGCAGGACAGCCTTCTCCTCAACTGACCCCACAGGACTGGAGCCGCGCTCAGCGCCGCCCCCCCCAGGACAGCGGGACTCCTGGGCTGAGCAGAGACCGCCCCCCAAAGTGTTCTGTCTTCAGCCCTGGAATCTCTCAAGGGGACTTTATTTGAAAATAGGGGCTTTTTTTAGGGCAATTTTTCCTGAGGGCCTTAGAGGTTGTATGCTGATTTTAAAATAACATTATCAATAATTTTACAAAAAAGACTACTCTCAAAATTATTTTTAAAATGGTTAGGAATATAAGGAAACAGTTTTGGAAACGGGGTCTGTGCAGGTGTGATGAAGTGAAGGGCCTGAGAGGAGGTCCTCCTGGATGAGGGGGCCCTCCATCCAAGGACAGGGTCCTCCTAAGAGACACAAGAGGAGACCCAGACCCAGAGGAGAAGCCACGGGAAGATCTGAGAGGAGGTCCTCCTGGATGAGGGGGCCCTCCATCCAAGGACAGTGTCCTCCTAAGAGACACAAGAGGAGACCCAGACACAGAGGAGAAGCCACGGGGAGGGTCTGAGAGGAGGTCCTCCTGGATGAGGGGGCCCTCCATCCAAGGACAGTGTCCTCCTAAGAGTCACAAGAGAAGACACAGACACAGAGGAGAAGCCACGGGAAGGGCCTGAGAGGAGGTCCTCCTGGATGAGGGGGCCCTCCATCCAAGGACAGTGTCCTCCTAAGAGACACAAGAGGAGACCCAGACACAGAGGAGAAGCCACGGGAAGGGTCTGAGAGGAGGTCCTCCTGGATGAGGGGGCCCTCCATCCAAGGACAGTGTCCTCCTAAGAGACACAAG